>JAWWTY010000037.1:71661663-71837418 GCA_035222235.1 Margarornis squamiger
ACTTCTCTGTTTTGCTGTGGGATGCCACAAGCACCATTGAAGGAATAAAGAATAAATTGGGGCTGGTGTGGGGCCAAGGCAGGGCAGAGGCCCAGCTTTAAATTCATTGAAGTCACTGTATCACCGGCCTTGGAGGAACTTGATCATTATTTATCTCAGCCACATCATTAAACCTCAGCCTTACCTCCTCAGTAGAGTTGTTGCAGTGATTTAGGCTTCCTCCTTCACCAGTCTGGGTGATGGGTGTTCTCAATACCAGTCCCATATGCTGTCATACTGTTAAGCAGGACATCACTTTATTCTGCCTATCCCAGCATCACTGGGAGTGTTGTTTCAAATGTGTTTCTCCCCACAGCTTTGTATCCTTAAAAAATGACTTTATGGGTTCAGTCCTTCCTAGCTTGTCTATGTTTTTGGAGCTCATGACTGAGACAGGTGAAGTTTTAATGTAAAGCTACATAAGCTCATGAACAACAAAAACAGCAGCATGAGAAGGTGACACATCCACACTTCTACGTTTTTGCATACCAGCAATTTTCTGTACACCCAACCAGTTCTACTAAACTGCTTCTGTAGTGCCATGTTTTGGCATAAGCACAACAAGAAGTGCATCCCTACACTGGCTTGGGTGGCTTTCACATGGCTTGAACTTGAGGCACAGAGGTTTTTGCTTTGTTCCATCTGGGTTCAACTGAGTGACCCTTCATAGAGCCAAAAAAAACAGCTGAGGCCACACCTCAGTTTTCAGCACATCACCCTAATCACAAGATGCTGGTTCCTTTTCGTATCTGTATTTCTGCAGCAGTGTGTTCTGGAACCTATGGGATCCTTCTCAGGGCCAGGTAATTCACTTAATTCATGTGCTCCCTATCTAACACACGGTACTGTGCAATAATGCAGGATATCTTTCCTCCCTGCTTTCCAAATTGTTACATTTCAAGAATCTCCTTCTGCTTGTGTTGGTAACAAAGCAAAACCCCGCTCAGGCCTGTCACTGCACAATTTTTCTTATCAAAGTCCTTTTCCCACAAAAACTTATGTAGAAATATTCAGCAACCTTAGGAAAACATGGGACTTCCCCCCCTCAATTCCTGCCTCACAGAAGTTGCCTCCTCTGTTTAAAATGAGACCTTTAGACCATTTGGGGTTTATCTACAATAAGCCTACAGATGAGGTTCCTCCTTGACCCTGCAGCTGATTGTGAAACTGTCAGGAGAGAGTTATGCACTTCAAGAAGACATAAATCATGTAGTTAATCATAATCAAACCACGGAAGTTAGACAGGAATCAGTTTAAGGCACTAAACCAATCTAGCAGCCATGCAGCTGCCCTTTTTGCAAATCCATCATTTGGAAAAAGATAAGCATCCAAGGAAAAACAAATGCCTCTTGCTTGAATGCACACGATTTCCAATACAAAGGTGGTTGCCTTGAAATCCCAGCTATAATTTAATTTTCTTTATTCAAAACATTAATTAGAAGTGAGGATGGAGGAGGAGAGGGGTTGTTTTGAGTCTGTGGGGGTTTTGTTGGGCTTTTTGGTGCGTCTTTTCTTTGGTTTGGGCTTTATTTGGGGGTATTTTGAGTTTTTTATTTTTTCTTTTTTAATCATACTTGTGAAGTTCTCTATCCTGCCTGACCCAATAGGGATTATGGTAAAATAATATTTTCCTGTCTTCTAAAATCAATTAGGTGTTGGACTGAGTGAGCACAGATGTGGGCTCAGAGGGATGTGCAAAATTTAAGCCTGAGTTATCAATTGGCAATGGAATATCTAAACAAAAAACCATCTTGACTCAGAGAGTTTTTAGTCCCTTATTAGAATTTCTGTCCAAAGATTTCCTGTGGTTATTACTGAAAAATGTGGAGCAAGTGCAGTATTGCTCTAGATAAATAAAATCACAGAAAACAGAATTTGGGGAAAAAAAAATGTTTGTTGCTTGATTGAAGTGGGGGCAGATAAAGGAGTAGGAATCCAGTTTCACAGTGAGATAAAACAAAGCCTATTACCTTTATATGTTTATTTTGTTAGGGTTTGGTGGTTTTTGGGTGGTTGATTGGGGGGCTTTTTGTTTTTTGGGGTTTTTTTTTAACTGTGGAGAAGGAGAAAAAGAGGGAGGAGGTAGAACAAGAGATCAAGAATAAAGACTTCTACTTGAGTCTGTCTTATCTATGGTGAATGCCAAGATCAGCTGTACTATCAGTTTCTCAGGCATATTTTTTAAAATTTTTTTTAAAATAGTTCCATTTTATATAAAGCAATATACCTTGGAGGGGAGGGTTCTTTCCTCACTGGATCCAATGTCCAAGGTAAACTCCATATATTCCATGGCAACTGGAGGGTAGGAGCATTTCACAGCAAGGGTGTTGGCTGTTTGCACAGAATGAGAGATCTGCAGTAGGAGATACAGAGGGCAGTGACCAGTGAGACTGATGAAACCTCAGCCACCTGGTACACTGGCATTAAAGCAATTTCTGTGGATACATTGATTTTTTGACCAGGAAAGGGGGAAACTAAAACTTGATTGTGTTATGGAACTGCCTTAAGCACTGGATTTCCCTGCTGTTATTTTTCTTCTATGTGCCTCTCATCCTGTCTCAGTGATTTATATATATATATATATATATATAATTTTTTTTTTTAAACTGGAAATTCCATTTCTCTTGATGCAACTTTGTGCCTGGTACTGCTCCACAAAAAGTTTTGCTCTTCATATGTCAACAGTTTGTGACAAAAGAAATAATTTCATTAGGAAAGCCCTGATCAAGCTGTAATTGGGACACTGCACCCCAGAGCAGGTTTGTACAAAAGGAGAGAATGGGTATTGCTCTGCTCTGCTCTGCTCCTTATGGTCCTCAAGTCTAATTAAAGAGGCTTTGCCATCTGTGAAACAGTTGCAGCAAGAAATGTGAAGGCAACTCCATTTACATTATAATCACTTCTAGCTTAAATGTTCCTTTAATGCTTGCTCCTTTGTCTCCAGATAATTTGGGAATAAAATCCTCGGTGCAAATGTTTTTGGGACATGGCCATTTCTGAAATATCCATACTGTTCAGGAAGTCAGATTAGATGATCACAGTGCTGCCTTCTGGTCGTAGGGCCCCCTGTTTAATATATACTCTTTCTCTTACCCTTTTTTCTTACCATTTTCAAAGTGTGCAATCCAGGTTTGACACTGTGCAAGGGCCCTGTGTGGAACATCTTTCTCATCCCCCTTTTTTTCCTTATATATTTTCAGCTGCCACTTCCCATAAACTCTCTGGGATGACAACACATGTAGCGGAAGTCTACTGTCCCAGGAGAGTTTGCTTGGCTACAACAAATCTGAATTCACAGCAGGCTCAGCTCTTTTGGAGCAAAGACCTATAGAACTTAGAGGAATGGTAAAGTAAGTTGATTGAATATTGCTAAAGCATTACAACTCATAAAAAAACCACCCAAACCAACATCCCCCACAAGATTTAATGACTCTGCCTTCTGAGGGAGACTTGTTGAAGGAAAATATCTTGTATATCAGAGGATGGTTTAAAAACTTACAGAAAAATAATGTTTTTCTGTGATGGTCTCCAGCATCTGCTGTTGTCCAGCAGATGGTGCTGAGGAAAGTAGATGTTCCTTACAAAATCAGGAGTGGATGTTGTTACTGGGTTATTACTGTCCAGTGCAGTCCTTTCTGCATCTGCTGCATACATGTCAAATGGCATGAAGGAACCTCCCTCAACCACCAGCCACTGGAGATGGAAACATTAAACTTCTGTTTGCCAACCAGGTATGTAACATTCTCTGGGGATTGTTATGTTCTGCACTTGATTTAGCACCCAGTCATAGATCTTCATATATTGTGAAACTGCAAATCTAGCTATTGGCATTTTGCAAGATGCATCCCACTGCCCTGAGAGATGGGGGTTGGACTGGACTAGCACAGCTATGTCCCCAAAACCTTGAATTTGCCTTGCACAGATTTACCAGAAAGATTTCTACCTTTGGCTTGCACTGACAGTGATCTTATTATCTGACTGTACAATACATTGCAGGCAGAGCTGAACAAGTAGATTAAAAAATTTGAAAGCACTTGTGACATCAAGGGATAGATTAAATCAACAAGACAATTGAATCATATTTTCAGTAAAAGATAGCATTGCAAAATGATTAAATCCACGGGCCATTTTAACTGCCTTATGTCCTATGATTCAAAATATTGAGACCAAAAATACTGGAGGCCTCTGTTGCTCAAAATGTCAGTTTGAATAGTTCTCTAGGGCTATCAGGTCTGCCCTGAAAGTAAATCCTATAAAGGCTTCAGTGTGAATCAAAGTTGAGGCTTGGAGTGTTTACAGATCTTATTACATAGAGGCTAATCCGAAGTACTTGGTGGAAAGGGGATGGGTGATAACCCCATGTTTATTTATAAGAACTGCTATTTCATTTGTACTTCAGCCATGGTTAGTCCTAATGGTTACTTAACTTACTGGGTTAGTGAGATATCTGGACCAAGCAACCACATAAGGCCCTTTTTGTACCTGAGGAAAAAACCAATCCAACATACAGCAGAATTGGAGCTACAGAGGAAAGATCACAGCTAAGGCGGTGCCCTGAAGTCCCCAGGGAGACAGTAGAGAAGGCAAAGAGGTGGCTACTGCTGGTAGTGCAGGCACTTGTTTGTGAAGGATCAACCCATCTGGAGATCTTTGAGCAGAGCTTACCTGCCCGCTCTTTACTTGGCTGGGAAAAGTAAAGGGTGGTGTCCCCGGGGTCACAATTAAGGCTGTCATGTTGATTTGGGTTAGGACTTGTAAAGCTGAGTTCAGTTCCCTATTTCATGCAAATTCTCCCTGTGCCAACAAGCAAGCCATCTACCTTCCCTGTTTGTCACTTCCCTATCTATAGTACATAGATAAAAGCCTCCACATTATCTCATCATGGAGTTAAAGAGCGGGAGGATCTGTTCTAGTAGTAGTAGGGAATATATTTTCTTTCAGGTTTATCTGCTGGGTATAACAGGAAATGGATACTCCTGGAGAGGGAGAAAAAGATTGTCTTGTAGAAAGTAAATGCAATTAGCAAAGTCTGTTGAGGAAATTATCTGATGTTTAAAGAAAAAAAACCAGAGATTATACTTATTTTTTCTTTGATTCCTCTAGATTCTCTGAAAATGGTTTCTTTTTGAATCAGCTGTTTACTGGGTTAGTATTGTTGTCTTACTGAAGGCTTACCAAACCTTATTTGTTATTTGTTTTGCTATGGCTCTAAGTGATAACATCACATCCTATGTTAATTTGACTTGGAAAGAGAAGTACTGAATAGTTCCATCCTGTAATTTGCAGAATAAAGTACCCATATCCTCACTGGATAATCAAAATGTTTAGCACCTTAATGCTGGGCAAGACAAGATAAAACTTCAAGGCATGCAAGGTTCAGTGAGGTGACTCTGGAACTAGGACTGAGAGGGGACTGGTTGTGCTGCCTGGGGAAAACCATCCAGAGCCCTACGAATGTGGTGGGCACAGTAGTGTCACAGATTTCTGCACTGGTAAGCTCTGCCTTGCAATTACTGGTGCTCTTGTGTTTGATGTGTTTCAGGTAACATCGGTGGCTTTCTGTAGGAATAAACCTACACACTCAAGGAAACAACGTTGTAAGGGGGGACTCAGGCTGGAATCTGATGTAGCAGGAAGGAGGGGATGGAGAGGCACTGCAGGGCAGGATGCCTCCTGCACTGCCTTTGCTCCTGCAGTGCCCATTGAACCCTGCCAGGCCTGGAGAGCTGTGATAGGCATTTCTCCCAGAATCCAGAGTTATTGTTTTATCTGGCCAGAACCCACAGCTTACGTCTTCACCTTTATGGTCAGACCCGTCCTTTGAATGCTTCGCTCACATTTGGTTAAAAGGCTGATGGCACACAAAGGGAATATTTTCTTAGTCGTTAAGGTGTTTTTTCTAAAACCACCAAATATTCAGCAGCGTTTAACCATGTATACACCCAGGTGCTTGTCTGTGCAGTGAAAAATGAGTTTAGTGTTTTGATAAATGACAAAAGAGCCATCTATATATTTCAAACTAAAATGACAAAGTAATTTGTCATATTTTTTAAGCACGGCCACATGGTATTAAAAATGTTTTGTGGGGGAATTATTTTAAGCTATAAAATATTTTGTTTGTTTTTTCTGACTACTGAGATAACAGCAGAATGTTTTGTCTACACATATCCAGGCTTCATTAGCTGCTGGAAGATGTAAAACTGATTCAAATTTCTTGGAACTTCAGCTCAAAACAGAGATAATTTATAATGCTTAAGATGGGAAGTTTGTGAGAAAGGAACTTACTTGAATAATAGGAGAGTTGTTGTTGGGGTTTTTTGTTTGTTTTATTTTGGTTTTTTTAAGGTGGCTGGTGTTTAGAATATACTTTACATTAATTGCTGTTAGTGATCATGTTACTTTTCTTTGGATTTGTTTCCGTCTACATGCTCAGATCTCTTGCCCATAGTTGAGCTGTTGGTACTATTAACCACAAGCAACAAGACTAATTATCTTTATTATGATAAGACCTTGATGCCATTTAGAAATATTGTTTTGTTTCACTAGATATTGCATAAACAGACTAAGGCAATCAATGGCTGAAGATTTCACAGTTTGACTATGCCGTGGGGCAATGGATTATATTAGATAAACATAACATAGGGACAGCAGGTTTTTTTATTTGGTTTATTTAATTTGATTTGGTTTATTTCATTTGTTTAAATATTAAGTAAGTGGTGCTCAGTAAAAATGGAAGGAGATCATTTGATTAGGAAAACAAACAACAGAGGAGAGATGGGAAGCACTGGAGTGAGCTCAGCAGGGAATGAAAGAATGGGAAATAAGGCAAATAGGTACTCTAAGGGCTACAGTGAAGTGCCAAAGAGGAAATTGGAAGAAAATATATGGATTGAAAACTACAGTAAAATTCCTGAAGACATCATGAACACACAGTATTACCATAAGTATTGTACTTGTCAGTCTCCAGTTTGCCTGCCCATTTTGTTTAGAAAGACCTGTCCATGTTTCTGGTGCCAACCTAGTGCCAATCTAGTGCCAACATGCTTCATAATGTCCATGCATGTCCTGGCAGAGGGTTGGGGCCAGTCCTGTGCTGCTCAAGTAGTCCTGCTCTGCTGCACCAGCCCTTCCAGGCTCTTGGCACTCTACTCAGGCTTAGAGATCATTATGGGGTTTTCTATTAAATGTGAAAGACTAGACCAGCATAAATTGATTTTGATATCAGGAACACAAACAGAACTTAAACTCATTTCTATATTCCTCATTACAGCTGAGGTTCTTGGTACCTGCAGTTTGCTCTGGTAAAGGAAAGCAAGGGAAGCTGTACTGTTAGGGAATAGATCTGTTTTCCATCATGTCTCCTATTTCAGTGATCATTTTCTATGCCTCTTTTACTAAAACGCTGGCCATGACAATGTGAACACTAGATGCATCCTTTGACGTTGATAACAGTTCAGTTAGTAGGTACTTGGTGCCGACAATATGCATATGAATATTTCTTCACTGATTTCAATGAAGATATAAATTGTCTCTTGCTGTAGTCAATGCATCATCATTATTCTTTTAAAGCAAGAGCTGAAATAAAAAACAGTTAAATGCATTTCCTGTCATAAACCTGAAATCTTGAGCCAGTACCTCAAAATGCTAGAACAAGCCATTAAAAACTGCCTACAAACATGAAACAACTGTTTTAATTTGTTGCCAAAAACAGTTTATCAGATTAAGATAATTGACTGGCCCTCCTAATGTTTGTGCTTCAAACTTTTTTCTGGTCTGTGGTTTGCTGTGCAGGATGTCTTTGTGTCTCCAGTTTGAGTCTGACCTTTAGTTATGAGAAATAATTTGGGGGTTTTTTGTTATGAGTAGAACACAAGGAAAATATAGCTTCATTTTCACTGTGCTGCCTTTAACACAAGAACACCAGTACAGCAGATTCCTACAGTCTACAGCAGAGTAATTGGATCTGCCCTTAACTCCAGACAAGGATGTTGAGAGTTGTCCTGCTGTAGAGACAGAGGGACCTGGACAGGGTTGAGACATGGGCCTGAGTGAACCCCATGAAGTTCAACCAGGCCAAGTGCAAGGTTCTGCACATGGGTTGAAGCAACACCAAACACAAGTACAAGCTGGGAGGAGAATGCATCTCTCTGGGGAGAAGGACTGGAGAGTGGTCACTGCTAAGAAGCTCAGCAGGAGCCAGCAATGGGCACCTGCAGCCCCGAAAGCCAGACGTGTCCTTAGCTACATCCAAAGCAGCATGGGCAGCACGTCAAGGTGATTCTGCCTCTGCTCTGGTGAGACCCCACCTGCAGTGCTGCATCCAGCCCTGGGGTCCCAGCACAGGAAGGACATGGCCCTGCTGGAGCAAGTACAGAAAAGGCCATAAAGATGATCAGAGGGCTGGAGCACCTCTCCTATGAGGAAGGACTCGGAGAGTTGGGGTTGTCTAGCCTGTGGAAGGGAAGGCTCTGGAGAATCATTATAGCAACCTTCCAGTACCTAAAGGGGACCTACAAGAACCCTGGAGGGGAGTTTTACAAGGATATGTAGTGACAGGGCAAGGGGGAATGGCTTTCAACTGAAAGAGAGTAGGTTTAGATTATATATTAGGAAATTCTTTACTGTGGGGATGATGAGGCATTGGAACAGATTGCCCAGAGAAGTTGTGGATGCCTCATCTCTGGACTTGTTCAAGGCTGGATTGGATGGGCTCTGAGCAACCTGGTCTAGTGGAAGGTGTCCCTGCCTGTGGCAGATGGATTGGAACGAGATGATTTTCCAGATCCTTTCCAAACCATTCTATGATTCTATGGTTTCTACTCCAGAGATCTGGCATCTTTAGTAATTGTTTAGCTACTCCTACAATGTTGTAAAAATAAATTTGTGTTTGCAGAGGGCTCGGAGATGATCAGATGAAAAGCTCTTAATAAGTACAAAGTATAATTATTAGCCAGTGTTTAACAAGGATTTATGATTTGCATGCTGTCTGTGTAAACGGTAGTTAACTTAGAGTTAATACAGAGTGAGAGCTGGACACTGCACTTCACTATATGTTATTTTTTTTCTCTCGTACAGAATCTCATCCTAGAGCATTTGAGATCTTTGTCTTCAGTTTGTTGCAGCTCAGCCTAAAACTCTCAAATGAGGCTACTTTGTGTATAAAACATTGTTTATTTAAATCTTGCAAAAAGGCAGGAAAGAACCATTTTATTTCAACAGCTGCTTTTACAAGGGTGTCTTGACAAGAAATAGTCAGTTATTCAACAACCAACATGGAATTAACAAGTTAAGGTTAACTTAAAAAATTTCTTTAGGTTCTCTAAAGAAATGTGTATGTAAAAGCAAATATCTAAGCTTGACATATTTATGTACATTGTAGTACACACCAAACAAATCTATTTCTAGCTCCAGTTAGCAATTCTTGGGTTTCTGAGGGGATTTACAGTTAATGAGTGTTTAGTTTCTAATCACTGTTTTATTTGACCACCCCAGGAACAGGCTATATGGCACATAACTCCTGACAGTGATCAAGTCATAATTACTTTGGTTGAAGAGTTCTTATCCAAAGAACCAACCCAAAATTTCTTGTGATTCTCAGTATTCCAATTATCGTCTTGGACACAATTCATGTGCTTCCTATTTTAAAGAGGTTATTCAAGGCAACAAAATTCAGCAGATAACAGAGACACAATTTCAGTTATATGAATATTGTGATTACATGTACACATCAACCTCTGTATTCCATCTCATGCTGTAAGTAGTTGCTCACTCTATTTAGTTGAGATCTGTGTAATGTTTTTGATCGTAGTAAGAACTCAGCATTCCTTCTGCTCCCTGTTTGAATGGACAGCAAGAAATTCATGCTTGAATGCCTACAAGTTCATTAGAGCTTCCCTATAAGGTACTTAAACTGTTCTTTACCTCATTACTTGAGAAGAAAAAAAGATCTGCCTTTTAATACAGCTGGACAGGAGTAAGAGAGCAGAAAAAATTGTAAAGAGAAAAATTTAAAAGGGTGATTTAAAAGCTTATTGTGCCAAAGAGAATTTGCTAGGTTTCAGTATTTCACAGTACTTACCACGAAGGTCAGCATGTGTCTTCTTCATTGCTTGAAACATCTCTAATTTTCATTGTGGTGCGGCTGCTTCAAATGCCTTTTGTTCATCTATAGGTTCAAGCAACTCCAATATACTACAGAGGAGAAGAGAGGGGACAGGAGGAACATCCTGACAAACCTGAAGGCCTTGTCACAGTTTATCACAAATTCAAAGGTATATTCTTGTGAAGGTCATCCCAAGGCTGGTCAGAGCAGCAGCATGCCCACTGACTAATGCTGCCCAGAAGAGCTATAAATAGAACCTTTTCTCTCCCTGGTGCCAGCTAGATGCTAGATTTGTGATCATGGCATTTGCAGTTCAGCTCTGTTCAAACAGGTTCTGTGCCAAACAGTAGGTGAAAAAAGCAGGCAGGCAAGCTTCTTCAGATGTCAGCATAGGGGATGTAGAAAATCAGATGATGAATTCATTATAAGCACAGAGTCTTTATGGCTGAAGTAAATATTACTTCTGGGTCAGATCCCTTTCTATCTTCCCTGATAAATGAACTGGCATCCATGGGCATATTACAGAGGCTTAATGCTTCAGCTTTAGTTTATTCAGACATATAGACAGGGAATAGACATGCATTTTTCACCCAGACAAAGACCTATTAATTGTAGCTTTGTGTAAGCTCCAAGAATCCAGGTCTAATACACTAAGAATTAAAGAATCTCATCATTTGTGTTCCTCCTTTTACCGGTTTGCCTATAATGTGCAATTTGATTCTCTGTCATTCTCCAAGAGAAGCAACTTTGTCAGAAAACACTGGGAGCAAAGAATCCTTAGTATTGGACATAGGCTGCTGATTTTCCAAACATGTCTATCTTGTCTTTGTTGAACTGGAGGCACTAAAACTTTGTGAATCAATAGTTTATTAGGGTGGAGGTCTTGCATTTTGTTGTTGCTGCTGGGGTTATTTATGTCAAGTCAGAAGACTTCTGACTTTACTCACTGAAAAAAAAAACCCAAACAAACAACAAAACAAAACAAAAAAACCCCCAAATCAAAAACCCAAACCAAACATTTTTAATACATCTGTGCATGTGACTGATTTTTAGAGGCCATTGGGAGCCTTGCATGTGAAATTGTGGTCCTTACTCTTATGAGTTTACAGTCCAAATGTGAGAGAAGGAACAGCAGGAAACATAACAAATGCAAGGGAAGCTCAAAGTAAGAGCAGAGCAAAAGATTCAATAAACAACACTTCCAAAACAGCAAACATCTGTCTGTTACCAAAGCACGGTTGCAGTAACATCTTCAGCAGAGAAAGGGAGAAGGCAATCTAGAGATCTATTAGCTATGTTTAAATAGCCTTCAAAGCATTAAAACCATTCCATTTACAGGCTTAAAACCAAGTCAGCATTTTTCCCTGGCCTGCATATTCAGCCAGCAGTTTTGAGTAGTGTTTTCTCATGTGTGTGTTGGTTATGATGCCTTGCCCTTGCTCTCAGATTTGCTCTTGGTTACACCTGTGCAATTTCATGGCTTTTAAGTAGGCACCAAGTGATTGCACTTAACTTTAAAATAAACAAATGAAAAAGAATAAACAGACAAAAAGAAGCAAAATTTAACTTGCTTATGCTAAATTTTGACTTTGTGGGACTAGCAAAAGAACACTTAATATATACAAAATCATCCATGGATGATTCAGAGCATACATGACAGATGTGCTAAATAAATTGATGCTGTCCTGTATAAAGCTGAGGTTAGCTTCTGCATTAGAATAGGCTTGTTAACACCTCAGAGAGAAAAATAGCCTGCATGCCCTGGAAGAAGAAGAGCTGCAGTTGTGAACATGTTCCTTTGCCTTCAGGAGTGGAAGGTAGGAGAAGGGAGTTATCAACAGTTATATTTTTATTAAGGTTTTTAACACACATCAAAAACCAGTCTGAGTTCTTTGAGGGCAGTGATTTAGGACTTTGAGGCAAATTTTCCACCCCATCTAGATATTGATTTTATTTCATAAAAAACAAATTTGCAATCTGGTTTTCTTCTGAAGCAATTCCCAAACATTTTTGACTTTGTCAAATCTTTCTGACTTCTGCTTCATGGCATGGCTGAACCCGCTTCTCTGAGTTGTTGTCATTTGGGGGAACTGCTATTATACCCTAAAATGTTGTTTTGCTGGGAGTTTCATTCTGTGCAGTATAGCAACCTTCTGTTTCCCGTGGGTTAGAGAGCTGTACAATGCTGGGAGAGTCTGCTTTCACTGTCATGAAGCTGCACCTACAACCGTAGTCCTTTAATGAAAGACAGGAGGTGATAATGGAGTGAGTCACCCAGCCCACAGTGTGTGGAGTCTGGGTACAGCCTGTTCCTGAGGTCTCCAGTAAAAGCTCCTAATTCATGCCCCCAGGGATGCAGTGGGGTGGATTAGATTGTATTTAACACTTTCCTTTTCCTACAGTACCAGAGTGCCAGTCTTAAGCCTTGTCTTGTTAGGAAAGTAGCACTAATCAGGTTTTCCAGTCTTTTGGGGGTTTTGTGCTCATTTGTTGGTTGTTGTTTTTTTTTTTTGTTTGTTTTTTTGAGAGAGAGGGTTGTTTATTATTAGTTTTGAATTTCTCTGCACCTTTGGAGATTTTTAGAATAGCTCCTTATGCTCCTGTGAAGGAGGACCAGGATACTGGTGAGTAGTCTGTGTTTAAAACTCTGCAGAGTGTTTTCAGGAGCTTTGAAGTCAAAGGTGATATTGATAAAGATCTTTGAAAGAAATTTAAGAATAGAAATTTAGCCAGTTTAATGCTATTGTAGTGTGCCTCTAAGCTGACAGGACGCTTTGTTTAAGTAGGTGATTATTTGTAGGCTTTGATTATTATTTGTTTTTTATTGTGAGTGGGAGAATTTTTCTTTAGATTTTTGGTGTGCTTTTATTGTGGGGTATGTAGTAGGTTTGGATTTTTTATGTGTGGACTCTTTTGTTTTTTTTGTTGTTCAGTATTTGTTTAGAAAGTGGAGGTACAAGCAAGCCAGCAGATGAAGAACAGTGCTTGAGTGTATCTTGATTTCCATGCCCCTCCTACAGTTAAAGAACTTCCTGTTCTCTATTTTAGGTCTCTTTCTGACTTTAAGGGTGGAGTCCCAGATTAAAAAAAATATGCTACTAATTCAATTTTCTTGGAGAGTCATGCTAAGAAAGTTTATGAGCAGCTTCTGGCTGTCTCACTAGCAGAAGTTACTTATACTGAGAGTCAATAAAGGGGGCAACTGATCCTCATCTGTGTCCATTTTTCTAAGAAGCCATTTGCCAGGTGACAGAGATTGGTAGGCTTGGCAAAAGAGAAATGTCTGTGCAAACAACTGCAGGACCAGGTTCTTTAATAGGATGTGCTGATGTCCAGCAGTGACAATACACTGCACTTCATACAGCCTTACACGCAGTTTACAGTAGCAGGCGCCTTTGGGCAAACAATCTATGTTTCAAGCTTTACACTTGTGTACCTCTCCCCTAAATTGTTTGTCTAATAAAAGACATTGGATTAACTAAGCCACCTTTTGTTAATTAAGCAAAGGCTTGCTCTGCAGTCATGTAGCCTTAACTGGCAAAAAAAGCTAGTGAAAAAACAAACAACTGCTAAAGTACTGTCCAGATTATCGGAGCCTCCCCAAGGGAAAATTGTGCCAATAGTGCTGTCCCTAGATTTGTTAATTGCTTGAACAATTTTTTCAGGGAGGGCAGAGATTTTTAAGCATGCCAAAGTAGTGATTTATTGAAATAATCTTTGTTCACATGACTATCTGAAGGATACAATGTAATTTGCCTAAATATGAGTACATGACAAATAAAATAGGGACATCTACCACTGGTGTGCAATATGCCCAAACTAACTTTAAGAGCCATTGATTTCCACTGTTTGATCTCTCAGTCTTAATTTTCTGTCAGATGTGTTTTCTGTGTTGTTTAAACATGGGCTTACAGCCAGATGTGGGATACAGAAAGTCACAATTATTTCCCTTTCATAAAAAGGCAGTTTCAAACATGATCCCTCCTATTGGTTATAAAATACTTTATCAGCATTTTATGCTTTGATCCCACCTCTCATTTCCCAAAGAAAACTTTGTTTTATCTGTGCACCACTATGGCAGAGCTGCAACCGGTTAACCGGGAGTTTCATCTTCCGGTACTACATTGCTAGTGGCAGGTTCCAGTCTGAGGCACCACATACCTTCTATTTAGTGTCTGTACTTTCAATTATGGTACTTTCAGCACTTTGACCAATTTTAGGAATAGGCAGATGTCAGGTGAGGCAAAGGTAGCAGCAGCGCTCACCGGGGAAGATGTCAGCAGGTGGTGGGGGAGGACAGAGGCACCCGGCCCATTCTGGCTGTATGACTAGGCGTTTAAAAGCAGATCTAAAACAAAGATGTGTGTATCAAGTCACTCTGTAACCAAAGCGTTTGGTGATATAGCAGACATGGCACTTCTGAGGCACTCCATGGAACTTTCCACCCATAAAGGTGCTCCTCTTCTATATGTAGGTGGAAACGGGGAGAGGGAGGGTGTGGACAATAATTTATTTTTGAAAGACTGGGCTCTATATATCTTCCACAAAATTAATATTGAGATACCAAGGCCCAGCACAGTACCCAAAGCATCTGTGAGAAGAGGCAAATGCTGGCTTGACTGAAATAATTTCTGTGCCTGTGTACTTGGCATTGTATATCCTAACTCTCACAAACCTTCTTCCACCTTCTCTGGAGGAAGCTGTCTGCTTTGAACTATATCAAGTATATAGTGGTATCAAGTGGTATCCCCACCCCTTTTATCCCACCTCCTTTTACACTTCCATCAGACACATTCCCTAGGCTTCCCCATGTTGGTGCCAGGTGCTGCCCTCTTCAGTGCCATCACTGGCCACCCCGCCTGTGGTCTGCCTGGCTTTTAGCTCTGGTCAGCCTTCATGTGAGTGCACAGCCACTGGTGCATGGGACTTGAGAAGGGACTAGGGGAGAGCAGCTCTGCCTTTCTAAGACAAGATGCCTTGGGGAAGGGCTGGCCTGGCAAGGCTTGAGCCCTGCAGCACGAGCTGCTCCTCGTGCTCGGCGCGGGGCAGACACGGCACGCTGGCTGCAGCCCTCCCAATGGCCAGGGCCTTAGGGATGCCTTGTAAAGACTGTGTTTACTTTACACGAACTTCAGGCTTTTGATTTTAATGAAGTTAAGGGTTAGCTGGGCAGTTAAAGGGACACAAGGATGGTTTACTTTATCCTACCTTTAAATGTTAGTTGGTAGAGCAAAGACAGTGTGGAAATTAATGGAGTGTATACATAAAATGGGAATGCTATCAGAGCCAATTTTCTTAAGCATTGTGAGTACTGCTGACGTAAAACGGGGCAATATTTTTTTTCATTGCTGTGCTCTTATGAGTGCCTGTGAATTTCTTGGAAAGTCAGAGATGAAGTTTTTGGAGGGCACATGCAAAGAATAGGTGCAGATTATGTCATTTTCCTGTTTATAAATCACTTAAATAGTCTTGATGTAGAGAAGTTTATTGAATCTAGTGCTATCTTTCATGTAAAATAGCTTGCCTGTAGTCTACAGCTTTTAAGGATCTATTTTTTTCCTCCACTGTATATTGTAGAATTGTATTCTTTCCTAATATGGTGTTTGAGAGATGTTTTAAAAATAAATCATATTGACATTTGGATTTAATTATAAATTTCAAAGATAGGAACACATAGTTTATACAATATTTCAGCACAATGTTCATCTGAGCAGTACACAATGAAAACATTTTATTAAACTTACATTATTCAAGGAGCCCAAATACTTAGGTTTTTGAGAATTTGTATATTAATATGGAGAGAAGTCAAAACAGTTGTCTGCGGAAGTCAACAACAAACTCTGTCCTCTACAGAAATAAACCTGTGGTATCTACGTAAGTTACTTGAGCTGCAGAGCAAATGCAAATTAGGTTTCCTTCACCATTTATTAGAAGATTCTCTGAAAGAAACCTACAGAGAGTAGTTGTAACACTGCTGAATTTCGGCACAGTTGGTATACTGCTTATCTCTGGCCAGAAGTATTTCAACACAACATTTTTGCAGCTACAAAAGCTCAGAATGGCTTCTGTCTAAGGCTCTTTGGAGTTGGGTCATTGCAGGGTAACCGAAACACTTGACACAGGATTTGTCTCGTGACTTTTACCATAGTTTGCTTAAGAGATAACAGGAGCTTACACTGAGCTCTGCCATGGTTGATATTGCAAAGACTTGCCTGAAGAAGAAAATGTAGGAGATCAAGTACAGCAAATGGGTTTGCCTAAAATGATGTCCTATAAATAACATCCTTATAGCCAAACTGGTGAGATGTGGACTGGGTGAAATTAAAGATGAGCTGGGTGGAAAACTGGCTTAACTATTGGGCTCAAAAGGTCGTGATTGTCAGTGTTATGAAGGCCATTGGATGGCCCACCACCAGTGACATCACTCAGGAGTGACATGGGAGTCAGAATCATATAATATATTTATGAATGACTTGGGGGATGGGACAGAGGGCACTTCTGGAAAGTTTATGAAGTGACGCTGACTTATGGGGGAAGGAGCTGATGTCCTGGAAGACAGGGCTGCTCTCTGCAGAGGCCTAGACTGAAGAAATGGGCTGGTGGGGTCTACATGAGTTCCAATAAAGGCAGAGAGTCCTGCACCTGGGGTGGAGCAACAGGCTGAGAGTCTGACTGGATAGAAAGCAGCTTTGCAGCAAAGGACCTGGGAGTAGTGATGGACAAGTTGAAGACGAGTTAGAAGTGTGCCTTTGCACCATAGAAGGTTGTATTAACAAGAATGTGGCCAAAATGAAACATTTCCTTCCCTTTATCTGGGGCTCTAAAACCATGTCTGGAGTGTCATATCCAGTTTGGGGCTCCCCAATACAAGACTGACAATGACATACTGGAGTGAGTCCAGTAAATGGCCACCAGAATGACTGGGATCTGCCAGCATATAATGTATGATGGGCAGCTGAGAGCTGAATTTGCCTGCAACTTAAAGTGTAATAGGATTATAAAGTGAAAAAGAAGCCAGGCTCTTTTCAGAGGTGTGTAATTGAGGGATAAAGGACACAAAATGTGAAAATATGGTAAGCTCCCATTTGATGAAAAAAACCTCAACTTTCCCAACCAACCCCCACTATGGGAGTGGTTGACACTGCAGCAGGGACCAGGAGAGATTACAGATTCTCCATTCTTGGCAATATTTAAGACTTGACAGAACAAGGTCCTGAGGAACCTACTGCAATTTTGAGCAGCAAGTTGGATTAGGTGGCCTGCAGACATCCCTTCTCACCTGCATGGTTTTCTGCTTAGCAGGTGGTGAAGGAAAAAAAAAGGCAAGAATAATGATAAGATCATTAACTTTACATAAACCAATTAGTAGATGACATTCTAAGACTTTTAATATCCATATATTTCTGGTTTTGCACTGAATAGTGTGCCTCCCAAAAACTGAGTTAGTGATATGGGGAGTTAATGCTTGTCTAGGGTGTTTCTTACTGCTAGTATACAACGTTCCTAATTGTATAGGAGTGTTAGGAACGTGTTCCTCATGCACAGAATTCTTAATTCATGAAGGGTATTTCCCTCACAAGCCATCAGTTAAAATGTTTTTGTTTTACTGTAGATGTTTCTCCCAATTTCTCAAGTTCCTTTGACCTTTCAACTTTATTCATCTCTTTTCAGACTGCCACCTCCTTTTTGCAAAGTTGTACACTCTAGGCACACTACTTTATGCAAAATATTGTGCCAGATTCAATAAAATTTTTCTTTAAGACTATTAAAATGATCTACAAGACCCATGTGTCATATCTCCCAAAATATACTGGCATATGGGAATCTTCCAATACTACAGTCTCCAGGGTACCTCTAATGACTTCCTGAATGCAATTCAATGTATTGCAGGACTCTGAAGCATAATTTGTCTTCCTAATGTTACTACTTCCAATGTTTATCAGTGGTTCTGCTGTATGAACCTAAAATACAGTTGCATAAAAATATTCAAGAAAGAGAAGAAAGATGGGAATGGCGAAATAATGCATTCCTGCACCATTTTCTTGAAAGAAACTGATGAGATTGAGGAAGCAAGGGATTACATGCGGCATTGAATCAGGCAGCTGGAGGGGGTGAAGGTGGAACAGCTGGAAGTGCAGGTATAGAATTCCATCCTCCTGGAAAGAGGATTTGTCTGGCTAAATTAGGAAGAAAGATATGAGAAGGCAAACACTTGGAGAGAATGGGTAACAGTAGCCTGATCATGGAAACTTGGTGAACCTGGAGAAAGAGGAGTACATGTTAGGCTAAGCTGAAGCTGGAATTTAGCTGGAGTAGACTTGGTGGTGGGGAAGAGCAGCAAAAATTATTATTGAAACCTAGAAGGCACAACAATAATCATGCAGGCAATAGTACCTTGCAGATTTTAAATGCTGTGGACAACAGTCGTTTTTTTCTCTTTCTTACATGTTGGTGAAAGTACAAAGTTATCGTGGCAAGTTTGGTATCATAAAACCTTGTAAATAAAGTAAATGTAAAGACAGAAAACAGTATGAATAGTGACAACCATATCTCTGAGGCTGCTGCTGCAGAGGTGCAACAGGCATTTTCACTGAAACATTAAATTGTGTTTACTGTAATATAGATCAGCATAGTGGACTAAATTATTTTCCATTGCAAATAAAGTAGGTGAATAATTGTGATAAAGACACCAGATTGACTTTTATTATTTTGAAGAATCAGAGTGGAAATGTTTTTGAATAGGTTTTGCATGATTTATCTGTTGACCAGGTCCAGAAATGGTTTAATCTGTTATTATCCCACTGATTTACTTCAGAAAACTTGATTTTTGACTCTTCATTGGATGGCCATCTAGCATTCAAACTGATAATGAGGGCAATGAATTGTTGCTGTTCATCCAGTCGAATGACCAGATAGTGACAGAGAGGAGTTGGTGGAGAGGGAAGACACAACTCAAGGCATAGTTCAGTGAAGGTATCCCAGTGGATAGGGAAGGCTGAAGTGCATGTTCCTTTCTTGATTTAAAAGAAAGGACAAAACTCCAAGAATAACAAGGAAGCTCCATAGACCGAATTGCTACAAGAACAGATCTAAGCTCAGATCACTGTAGTTGCCCTGGGCTGCATTTGTTTTTCACAGACAGCAAAGCCTACTGAGATACTTGTAACACTTTCAATACTAAAGGGCTCCCCATATTTCCGGTGACTGAATGCTTACTCTACCAATTTACCAAGCAAATCCTTCAAAAGACAAATTAGTTGTCTTATTTGCATAGGTCATGGTTTGGTTTGGGGTGTTTTTTGTATTCAAACATTTAATGATATATTAATGAGATTTAATAAGAACCCAGCTCAAACTTCTTTAGCAATTGGAGATGAACTGGAGAGCTGTCAGATGAGTTTCTATTTTAATTACAGCACCAAATCTGCACTCCTGGAATTGAGATTGTTGGCTGTATCTTCAGTGACTGAAAGGAACTTGATTACACCCAATAGCATCTGCAGGTCAGCCTGCACCTGAGGTGATGTCCTTAGCTACTCAGAAAATACAAATATTTCAGTCAAGCTTAACCTTTCTCTGCCTTACGTGCATGAAGGTAACACATCACGAAGTTTTAAAAACTAATTTCCATTAGGTTTCCTGGTATGCAGGACCCAAAAATGGTAGTTAGGATCTTTGGAAAAATACTATCCTGTAGCCTATAAATCATTTAAAAATTCAAAATCTGATAAAGGAAAAAGCCCCTTGACTAAAAGCCTAGTAGTTTTTCTTGCCCAGGATTTCTAATATCAAAATTGCAAGTGTTTAATTACAATACTTCGAAATGGATTTGATATATCTATTTGATAAAGAACCATCTTTATTCAGTATAAATTTAACTTTCTAGGAACACATTAGTCATCCCTTTTTTTTTTTTTTCTTTTCTTTTAATCACAACAATGAAATAATTATTTGGAGACTCTAATTTGTATCCCATTTGCTTTTTGGCTGTTTCTGTTTGTATTGTGTAAATATTTTGAATGGTTTTTCTTAGTCTTTTGGAGGATATTTGCAGTCTTTACATGATATTAAAAGACTTGTCTGGAGATGTTAAATGCTCCTGTGCTTCTGACTTTTATGTCAGTTTTCACATACTTATACTCTACATAACTTTGATTATACAAAATTATGAAAGAAAAAAGGGGGTTTCCAATGATCTGTTAATTTTGTAGTGAAATTTCTGCAGGCAGGAGGAGAATGTCTGTTGAAATGATGAAATGTTTGCACACTCTTGTGTTGAGGAGGTTTGGGGGCAATAGAAGTGATAAAGTAAGAAAACAATTTAATCCCCTCTCAAACCCATAATTTTCATTGGTAAGCAGACTGCAACAAGAAAATCTAATGTAGGTAATAATGCATCATATAGTGATCTGTGGAAAAAGTCTAATCTTTCCATTAGCGAGTGGAATTAATCAAGAAATTTGTCTTTTTAGGGTTGTTTGGTGTTTTTTTGGTTTGGTTTCTTTTTTTTTTAAAAAAAAAAATTCTGTAATGACCACACTCTTTTCAAAAAACAAGAAAGTAGGAAAAACACCTAAAAAGGCAGTAATAATAGTCTATTCTATCTGTTGTTTATCTCACAATTCTTTGAAAAAAATCAATCTTAATTCACTTGTACCCTTCTTTAATCTGAATTTTTCAGAAGAACAGCAGATACCCTGCTATGTGGTGTGATGGTTTCCATTCAGAGTGATTCCATCCTTTCTGTTTGTCTGGAAAGAGAGATCAGTACAGGACAAGAGTGAAAATGAAACAAAAAACCTGAGGTCATTGTTAATATGAGTATAGAGGTTGAAGGGCAAGAGCAGACTGAGTGTGCTTTGGGTGTTTTTCCAAGAATTCCACATAGTTACGTCCCACAAAAGTGCTGTGAGAGCAGCAGAGCTGAGACCAGGATCCTCTGCAGAACTTCCCTAGGACACACATTCAACCATGGCTTCTAAAACTAGGTATTATTGGAATTTCCTGAAATCACAGAATGCAGGGCCAGCTACTATGGTGTTAATGATCCCAGCAACTGCAGATTTCAGTTTATGCAGGGGTTCTTTTCCTCAATATAAATGCAGCTTCTATATCACAGGGAACTTTCTTTTCCTTAACTGACCATTTTTTAAAAAAAACAGGAAAGGTAAGGCCAACAGGTCGTTTTTTCTCAGGAAGTTGTTTGTGGATCTGCATTCTCAGGTGTTTGGCTTGTCTGGGTTATCTGTTTGTTGCATGCAAATTACAGAACAGCTGCTCGAATTCCCACTGGTTTGTTTCTCTCATCTTGTTAAGGGCAGAGGAAACACAAAGTTCACTCTTAATCTAATTAAATTCCAAGCAGTCTAATCAAGTACTTATCAGTCATATTACAATCATACTAATACTTCTAGTTGCAATTATGTGCAGTTAAGGTACAGATAAACTCTGTGGTATCCTTTCCTCGGATGCTGTGCTTACCTTTTCACTGACCTTCTGAGTCCAAGGGTTAAAGGCTTCATTATGGCAGGGGAACAGGGCTTGGCAAGTAATCAGAATTCCAAGTCTTTACCAGGAAGAAGAGGAGGATGTGTGTTGTTTCTTCTTTTTTTTCAGTTTCTACATGTGGTCATTTTCATGTTTGTCAACATGCTGGTTTTTTCTTCATTGATCTTAGTTGTATATAAATTTACCACATCTGTTCTATACATATTGAGTACTTGTTCTTTTTTTACCCCTAAAATAATGTTTGCCCAGTTCTCTAACTGACTGGGGCAGAGTGGTTTGTAGCCCTGGAGTCACCCTGTACCCTTGCTCCTATTGCTCTGGGCCTGTAACCACCCTGCATCACTCCTCCTCTACTATCCTGCTGTGCCTGTGTTCCTCCAGTAAAAGTCTTTGTGCTGGGATGCTTGATATTGTATTATTCACAAATAACTGGTTCGTGCTACTGCTAGTTACTAAAATACCTGTAGAATAAGAATTACATCATGTGTCTGCACAATACTAAGTAAATGAAACAAACCAGGTATTTCTGTTACAAGCGAACAAGTGAAAGCAAAGTTCTAGATAAGTCAAGATAAGTCCTCAAGTCTCAGGTTTTCTGTGTGATGCAAAACCTGCTGCCTGTTAAAAGCAAAGTCCTCACCATATCTACTGGTCTACAAAGGCTTTGGCTTTGCACTGGCACAGCTTTTCAAGTGTTTCTCCTTGTGGTTGCCAAACCCACCCCAGCTGCCCCCAAGGGCAGTGTGAGTGATGCCTTCTGCTGCACATGGCCCACTGCAGGGCATCTGAGGGCTCTGCCCCTGTGGGGGACAACTGTTCTGTCACAAGTGTCCCCGAGCCTCAGCTCTCCTTCCTCTGCTCCATGATCGTGACTCCCCCCCAAGTTTGAGGGTAGGTTTCTTGCTGTAACTGATTCAAGATCATTTTAGCTGAAGGGTCTGAGGTTTTTTCTCTGCGTTTTCATCTAGGAGCACTGCTGCTCTGAGGGGAGACCATTTCATTTTAGTATGACAGTATATAGCCATACAGTTTAGTAGAGTGTGTTTGGTATGCCTGCAGGGAGAGGTGAAGGTAAGGGGATGCCAGAGACAAGTGACACGTGTGAAATAGTACCTCATTCCTCCCTTCTGCATGGAGATGACAAATAAGGCATTCCCTATTTTTTCTCTATTTGTAAGGTCTTCGTGTTGCTTCACTAGCTCTTAAGTGCTTTTTGATAGGGCAGTGGACTTCAAAGAGGCTTCTTCTGGATCCCTAAGGGTTTGCAAAGGAAATATTTGGAATAGACTGTAGGTTTGGGATGGCCAGAGGAAGAGGTTGGTGACAAAGCATTCCAGTAACTGTAGCTATCAAGATTACCACTACATTTGGAAACAAGCTTCTTAAAGAAAACCTTTTTGACAAAGGTACCTGTTTAAAAGTAGTTCCTGCTTTCCAAGTTGCAGGTGAGGATTATTTTCATTAGGACACAGGGCTAGTTTATCTCTGCTGAAGTGATTAATTATTTTGCCTGCAAACTGTCAGAAGGACAGGCCGTATCAAGAGACATGTGCATAAGGCTCTTCTTTTACTTAATTCACCTGCTATGCTTACCGTGTAAAAGCAAGATCTAATTCATAAGTCAGACAGTGGTGTTCTGGTGGTGTTACTCTGGGTCACCCCAGTACAAGCACTTGTGTCTTGCAATTGGAAAAGGGTGTTTTTACCATGTTTCTACCTGGTTTATTTTTAATGTATTGAAATTTGGGGTTTTATCTAGATAATGTCATGATGATTCCAACCTGGAGAGTATCAGCACAGGTCCTGGTTTGTTCTAGGTGCTGTATTACTCCTGCAATTTTCCTAGTCTACTGTATTTATGCAAAACTTTGACCTAAGAATGCATGAAATGATTCTTATGAAATATATTGATCAGGAACTTGAAAGTATATTCTCTTGAGGTAAAAGTCTACTAGCAGAGATGCAATTGAGTGACAGAATAAAGAACAGATACCCATCTGTAAATCTGATGCTATGACTCAACAGAAAAAGATAGCTCTGCTGAAATATTCAGTGAAAAAAGTAATTTATAAGATTGAAATAATAACATATTTATTGTTTTGAAAGGACAACATAGAGGCAAAAGATCCAAAATTTGGGAAATGGTGTATGTGTTCAACTTAGTCCTACTTGTTTTTTGCTAGTAGTGTAAGACTGTGGAATGTGACAGGTTCTGAGGAAATAGGCAGCCTTGAAAGCCCTTTTAAATGGTAACTTCAAACACAGTCCCTTTTCTCCTTGGTTATCAGTCTATTTAGGTGTTTTATAAATAGCAAAGATAGATTGTTAGATACCTTCAATAGGAAAGAGCGGGGGTAGGACAGGGAAGTAATAAGTTATATGAGATACCAATCATATTTCCATCAACAGAAAATGACTCATGATTCATAAAAGCCTTCTTTATACTAGAATACATTGTTCAGATTTTTGTTTAAAAATTAAACTGAACATCTAACTTTTCAGCAGCTGTAACTTCCTGGCCTGATTTTCAAGGGACATTCTATAAATAAAACATGTATTTCAGAGCTTGAATTCTCCTTAGAAAAGCCTATAGGCAGCTTTGGTGGGATATTGATTTTCAGCAGAGCCTTATCAATTTGCCAGTTGAACAGTGCTCTTGCAGGGAAAGCAATGAGTAAGAAGTGTGTTTTGAGTTGGCAAGTTACACCTTGCAAAAACAAATATGCAAAAGAAAAAGCTTTCTGCAAAATACAAAGCAAAATTTATGCCAGGATTGCTGTTCTGAGCAGCAGTGTACAGCAGCATGGTGAGGTTTCAGTCAATTCACCACCAGTGAGTAATGCTCTAAATAAAGGTATAAATTTCACAGTAAATCCTTCTGCAAGGCTTTCTAAGCACTGCACATTAACAAGAAAATATGTACTGCACAAGTCAATATGATCTATGGGGTAAAAAGGGAAGGTTAGAAGATAATCCCTCTGTCGCTCTTTTGCCATGCAGGTTACTTGCACATACAGTTTCTTTCTTGGTGACTTTACTGAGATGTCATACAACTCCATGGTCCAGAGTGCATCACTGGAGGGCAGGCCCTAACTACACACTAGAAAAAAGGAAAGACCTCTCTGAAGCTTTCCCACCTTTTGTTATTTAATTCTGGTGTCGGGGAGATTCGCAGTACATTAGGAGCAACAGAGCTGCCTTGGAGCCAAGAGAGGCAGCAGGTGGACACATCATGCAGTGCTTGTTGGCAGGCTGTTTTAGTGTAGGAACAGAAGATCACACCCTGATGATATTTCCCATTTGATATGTGTGTGGGTATATGTTTACTTTATTATTTGCTTTTTAAAATTTAATTTAACCAGAAGAAAGAATGAGATCAGCTGTCTCCTAACTTTAATAATGGCTGTATCTGTACAAGGTATGGCTCCCAGGCCAAGTGGCAAAACATAGTGTGGTTTTTATGTCTGTGCACTTCAGCTCTCTTTCTTACTCATTCCTCCTTCCTCCAACTCCCCCAGACAAGGTGGCTACATCCCGGCTGCTAACCAGGAGCAGTGCCTTGCATGAGCTATCCCCTGAACCAAGGCCAAGCACTGACTGGGAGGGTAAGCCTCCGAATGAGCCAGAACTGTGCCAGGGAACACGCCAAGAGCAAGGAGGTAAAGATGACTGTGGCCCAGCTCTCCGTCTGTGTCCTGGCCTTGTTCTGTTTACTGGAATAGACAGAGCACATAGCCAAAGAGGTCAGGAAGAGAGCACAGCACTGAATGTTTTTAGCACACTAGGGACATTTGCCCTGCTGGCCTTGGCAATGTTTTCTCATGCACCACTTCTGTGCATATGCTCCTTCCCTTCCCCTCCTTGCTTTCTCCTGCTTCCCCCGCCTGCACCCTACCTTTTCATGCATGTCTGAGTCAGATGGCCCTAGCAAAAAGCTTGCTATTATACTGCATCCTTATTGTGTCCTATAATGATTGAAATAATTTCCTGAGTTTTAATCTGACTTATGAAGGCCAAACACATGTTGTCTGGTAGCCCCACTCAGACTTGGAATGGAGGGCTAAGACTCCACCACCCTTTAAAAAATAACATTCCCAGGAATTTATAGGATCGCAGAAGGCTGCTTCCTGCCCTGCCAAGGAGACTGCAATGGTATCTGTACTCTTGTGAACTTCTGCAGAAGTCCCATAGTTTAATTTTCGACTTGGTTTGATTCCAAGGGTATACAGAATTCTAACCCAGGCCACCCTGTGTTGCACACCAGTGACTTTCCCACTCAGGGACAGTGAATACAGTGCCTTGGAGTACAAACACATTGTGAGCAACAGTAAAGAGAACCTCAGTAGAGTGGAATAATTGTTAACAGGAGTAATAATACTAGGACTGAGTATTTTCTCCAGTTAATTTGGCAGCAGTGTGGCAGTAATGCCATCACAGAAAAGTTAGTGCTAGAAAAGATGGTTTTAGTGTATACGTGACTAAGATGAATTGTCTCTGGTTCATGTAGGTGAGTTAATAAAGTGAAGGAAAATGCTCCCCCAGTGATCTATGAGTTCATGCCCTGCTGCCTTCCAGCAAGACAGGAGCTCCCTGGTGCCTAAAGCATTTTTTTTAAAATGCTGTATAGGCTCTAAAATCACTGACGTGTTTGAAAACTTTCCCAGCACTAAATTTGTCTTTTTGTGATGGTGGAAACCTGGTGGAGTAGTAAGCACTGCTTTCAGGGTGTCCTGAGACAAACCTTAAAGGCTAAGAAAGCAGCTTGATTTGGGCCAGCAATCCTATGGGCACAGATTGGTTAAGCCATGCAACCCGTGAGCATCACTTAGAGGAACCGTCACTGAAGAGCTGTGTGTGCTTCGAGGATATTTTAGTCCTTTTTATATTTTTCCACAGTATTAACCAAAGAGAAGTTGTCTTAGCAGAATGTTGTGATGACTTGTCTTTACCAGTCAAAAATCCAGAACAGGGATCTGGAAAACAAGAAAACATCCCCAGAAACATGGATATAAAATTATGCTAGGGGGAGGAGGCATGTGACTTTGGACTCCAGCACAGGAGAGCTGACTCTGCTTACACTGAGACTCAAGGACAAATTGCCTACTGGCTTTGAACCAAGCACTGGTTCAAAATTAAGATAATGGGAAAACTTCCTTTTTATTTACCTCTTTTTTTTTTTTTTTTTCCCCCTCCTAAAATGTTTATTATCTTGCTCCTTTGAAAGCCTCTTGCCTCTGTTCTAAGGGGTTTTTTTTCCAGGATCAGAGATGACTTACATTCCTCAAGTGCAATTCATTTCCAATAAAACGCTCTATGTTCCATATCAACCATTAATGTTTCCAGATTGTAAACCTGACAGGTTTAACAGATTTATTCCTGTTTTCTATTAGTGTGAAGCTAAGATTGTGAGGTTAACATTTAGCATGCTGTGGAGACTAAGCAGCTCTTTCTCTGTCCATGAATTTGCTCTGTGGTGAAACTAAACGGCCAAAATAAACCAGGAAAAACAACTCTTTCCTGAAGTGACTGAGGTCTGAACAACTATAGTTTTAACATTTAACAAAACAACAAAGAAAAAAAAAGATGGAGAATATAAAATACATAACGCTTTTTAAAAAAACCCCAAAATTTAATAAGAAGGTATCCTGTAACTAAATATTTACTGGAGAACAAGTGACTACCCCAGAAAACAGAGGTAGAGGAGAACTATGCAGAAAAAGCTAGGCTAGTGCAAATTGTTAGTATTTCCTTTATGGTGAGCTATGAAATCATGGACACCAGTAGCTGCAGACTTGAGAAGTCTCATAGAAATGTGACTGCTGCTCCCACATTCTTTACCAGAGTCGTGGGCAGAGAGGAAGGGATTGCCAACCTGCTGTTTCCTGGTATTGCTAGAGGGCAGATGGAAGTCTCCCATCAGTTTATTCCTGTAACATCAAGTCACAGCATGAAAATGATTGAGAACATTCCTCACATAAGCTCTTGACCAGTTCTGTTCTGGCCTGTGGGAAGGCTGGGGCAGAAGGGACAGCTTTGTATGCTGACAAGGGGCAAATGAAATCCTTTTTACTTGCCTGATGAGAAGCTCTTGTACCTGTTCAGACATTACCTAAATGCCCCTGAACCATAAGGAGGTTTGTTTGTTTGTATGTTTAATGCCTGCTTAGTGATTGAAAACATTTTAAGTATTTACAGTAAGCTGCATTTGGATTCTTAGTAGATAAGCAAGCTGGGGTTTTATGTAAAGCTTATGTCTATAAAACTAACACTAAATCTGATTCATTGTTTCATTGTGGGAAAAATCACCCTAAGAGCTTTATTTATTTATTTAAAATCTTAGGCTGATAAAATGGTTTGGGTTGGAAGGGACCTTAAAGATCATCTCATTCCAAGCCCCCAGCCACAGGAAGGGACACCTTTCACTAGACCAGGTAGCTCAACAAACATGCAATAAACCTGTAACCAGGTTGTAGGTTCATTAACAGGAACAGCTGCCAAGTAATGTGGAGTATAGGTTTTGATCCAGTGTATGAATACAATGGGAACAAACTGACCAGTTCTAGATGTCTTCATACATGGGCCAAAGGGCTGCCTATATGTGTAATGTGCTATATATCCTGCCTAAACCCCTTCCACAGAAATGCCTGTTGATACACAAAGAACTTTAAGTCATTTTGAAAGCTGATTTTAGTGCAGCTTGGGCCATAGAGATATTAATTCAAATTTTCTAAAACACACAAAAAAAGGGATTGTCTGATGTTGGGATTGTGTAGCAGAGCTTTTTAAGCAAGTAAAAATTTGATGGTAACTTTATTGTTAATTTAGTGCACTTAACCCTGAGATTAGCTCAGTTGGTTAGAGCATGGTGCTAATAACACCAAGGTTGTGCGTTTGATCTCCGTATGGGCCATTCACGTAGGAGGTGGACTGGATGATCCCTGTGGGTTGCTTCCAACTCAGAATATCCTGTGATTAACTCCACCTCCCCAAACATAATTAGAGATGTGGAAAAGAAATGGTAATGTGAATAGGCATGAATTAAGGAATTAAAATGACTTTGCAATAAAATTCTAAAGCCAAACTGACCTTTGTTGCTGGAAATAATTTGGTAGAGAGCTTAAAAACAGTGAGGTGGATCCAAATGTGAGACCATTTGGATCCCAAGATTGTAGTTTGGTTTCACAACCAACAATCTATAGTACATGTGCCAGCAGGCACATTCTGTATCAGAGGGCTACCTTATACCACTCGTAACTTAAATCTTTATTTGCATAATTAAAAGAATTAATCTTACTTACAGATTATTTATTGGCTAGGCTAGATAAGGCAAACATGACCATATTTATTTGGCTAAGGACAGATAGGTTATTTTTTTCTTCTGCTTTGTGGTGACCCTATATAAGCAAAACATGATTTTTTTTTCCCCCTGAAAGCATATATAGCATGGTTTTGTATTCATCTCAGCAGACTGTGTTTAATTGGGTTCAGCACTGCCATAACTTGACAGTGCAGATTTCTGGTCTGGCGCCAGTTAATGTTTACTGCAGATGTATCTCAGGACTCCTACAGGCCTGCAAAAACTGAGCTGCTGAGAGACCCTGCAAAGCAATATATTTGTGTTCCTGCTGGAATAAGTAAGCTGTAACTTTAGGTGTATTGGATTACTTGACATGCTTCAAAGGTCAGTTCATGGAAAAATGTCAGTGAAAACTTCCCAACAGTGATTCTCCGTCTCATTCTCTTCCACCAACTGGGTGAAAAAAGTAATAGAGAAAGAGAAGAAAATTCTGGCAACTGCACATTTTTATTTAGAGGAGATTCTGGTTAACAGTTCATTGTCCTTTCAGTTTCTGTTGTGTTTTTCTCATTTTCATAGATTTTAGTAGTTTTACTACTTTTGTAGCAAACTTATGGATTATTCATCACATCTATTACTTTTAGTGTGGTTTCTTTGCCCTCAATTTAATGTGCATACTAAAATGGATTTACTGCAATATGTGACCATGGATGAAAGTTATTATTATTTTTAAGTACTGGCACCAATGCATTTTGTTAAGAATTTGAGATCCTGACAAGTGTACCTGGAATGCTGAATAGTAAATGTCATGTTCAGCTTGTGTGGCACCTGGAGATAACTCTGAACTAAGAGGCTGCTCTCACTATCTGTTTTGTGTATCAGCTGAGGAGTTTGACACAAGATTCATTTCACTCCTCGGAACTATTATAATGCACTCTTTGTGTAACAGAGATTGAAGTGTTTCGAATTAACATGAAAAATATTAAAGAGCAAAATAATAAAAAGTTAGTGGACAATTCTGTACTTTCACATATGTGTAAAATATTAAACATATATGTGAACATGCTCAAAAAAACCCCAGTTTCATGTGCAACATTTACTTAGAGCAGAGCCACAGGGAAACTACTTTATTTCATCTTTTTCTTTCACACAAACTGTCAACAATTTTAAAACAGCTCTTTCACATCAGCTCTGTATATAATTGCTCTGTTTTGGCTGGCTAGTATTTGCTGAAATACCACTTCTTATCTTCCATCTCTTTGCTGGCTCTTGTCCACTTTTCAGCTACTCCTCTCCATCTTCTGACTTGTTGGCTTCTTCGGGAGACAATTTATTGTCCTATAGATGGTCTTTGGATGCTGCCTGCTTTTGGTATTTTTATTTTTTTTTTTAGTAGGTGTCCCAGTGTTGTTTTAGCAAGGACAATTCAGACTTTTTATGAATAACTGTGAAGGTGGTTCTTGATGTGTTGTAACTATGTGGCAGTGATGAAAGAATAAGATTATTTAGTTCAAAACCATAGTTCTTAAGACATTAATTAAGATTTTCTTCTGATATGACAGAAAAGCTTCCGTGCTCACATTTCAAACTGAGTCCCTTACTCTTTTCATTGTCACCATTCTTTAATTGTTTAATGACTTTAAGAACAAGAAATAGCTCATACTTTCTTTTGCAGGGAATAATACAGAACAATGTCTCCATGAAGAATGATAGAGGACAGTAAGGGATTGTCATAATTTTGCTTCTTTCTTTTAAAAAAGCTGGTTTTAATAAGAACCTGGAATTACCCATGTTTAGTCCATCAAGGCTTTTATGATCCTCAAAAGAGGGAATGCTTTTTGTTCCAGTGACTTTTGTGAAGTCACATACCAGAGTGATGAGCATCAGAAACCCTAGAGAGGCGGGAAGACAGATGTCCTATAAGGTTGAATTCTTTTCTTCTCTGTGTTGACTTTTTCTGCAGAACATACCATGATGTGGCATTAACTCCAGCTCTCACTTTTAAGAGTAAACTGAAATCATTATTTCAGGCATTTGTCCCTTGTTTTAATATCCGGTTTTACATGTGTTGTAAAGCTCAACAAGACAATTTCTGTTGTGAGACCTAAATACAACTTTATCATAGTGTATTAAAAAAACATGATGATGGTTGTTTGGTTAGCCACCAATTTCCTTTCTCATGCTCTCAGTCTCAGATTACTAAACTATCATCTGGCATTCTCAGACATGTTCACTAATTGTCCTGTAGTAGACAAATAAAGAGCACATTTTACAAGTAATGTGTGGGATGTACTAACTAATGTCAATTCATATGTTGCCTGGATACAGTTTTTATTTGTCTTTAGGATTATTTAATTAACTTCTTAATTGTAAAATACAGAGAATTGAAGCATGCAGTCCAAAGTCTAGTCAAAGCAAAAACTCAATAGACTGTAATGAACTTTGGCTCGGACACCTACTGCTATGGTTGTCAACTATAATGTAGTAGCAACATAAAAGATGAAAATTAAAAGGGGCTCAGATGAAGCTGAAGGAGGCTGTGTGAAGGGGGAGGATGTCATGAGGCATCACAGATTAATGAAAATACATTTGTAGAGAGCATTGTTCAACATGTGTCATATAGAAGAGGAAAGAAACATTGAACAGCTGCTCAAGTAAATACTGTTAGTCCTTCTAATAGGCTAAATGTGAAGGTCCTTGGGAAGATGAACTATGTGTGGTAATGGGTAGTGATCTCTGGGGCCCTTCTTATGTTTCTGGGATGCAAATTGCAGGAAAAGGTGTATGTTTGATACCAGCTCAGTGAAGAAGCAGTTTGGCTGGGGTAGAATTAATTGCCTTCCCAATGGCTGGTATGGGACTGTGTTTTGGATTTGTGCTGAGGGCAGGGTTGATAATGTGGAGATATTTTTGTTGTTGCTGGGCAGGGCTTGCATGGAGTCAAGGTTTTTCCTGCTTTTTGTGCTGCCATGCTGGCAAGGAAGTTGGGAGAGCTTGGAAGGTTGGGAGGAGATACAGCAGGGACAGCTGACTCCAACTGACTAAAGGGATATTCCTTACCATATGACATCACACTCAGTGTATAAAGTAGGGGGAAGAAGGAAGGAGGGGACATTTGGAGTGATGGCGTTTGTCTTCCTGAGTATCCAATACATGTCATGGGACCCTGCTCTCCTGAAGATGGCTCAACACCTGCCTGCCCGTGGGAAGCAGGGAATTAATTATTTATTTTTCTTTGCTTGTGTGCATGCCTTTGCTTTCCCTGTTAATCTGTCCTTATCTCAACCCAGAAGTTTTCTGGCTTTTACCTATTTGACTGTCTCCCTGATCTTGCTAGTGGGGGAGAGAGCAAGTGGCTCTGTGGGGTTTGGTTGCCATCTGTTGGGTTCTGTCTGTTGGGCGACACCACAACAGACAGAAGGACATGCACAGGTTGTACAGGTGAGGCACAGCTCCCTCTCCATAAATTTCTAAAACCATGTAGTGTAGAAATATATCCGATGTCTGAGTTAATTGAGGAAGGTGTCTGGGGCTGAGGTCCCTGCACATAAACATGATCCAGGAAGAGCTCTTCATTCAGTTCCCCGTAATCTGCGGTGAATTTCCATCCAACAGGAGAATGGAGAAATAGAACAATAAAGCAAAATTGTCAGATTTAAGGAATGTTTAATACCAAGTGAAACCTGAGTGTATAATCAAGCCGCATTAGGCTGTCTGTGCAAGATAAGATGGGGCCATCAGTAGTTCTTTTTCAAACTCAGTTAGAAGTACAAATAGTGCACAAACCCTTAAATGTGTGCTGTCTACTCTAATATCCTCTCAAGCAGGTTTAGGGTAGGTGGAAACAACCATAATAGTGTATCTTTTACTATAATTGTGTCTGCCAGACTTGGTTTGTGGTGAAAGTAGAGGGTTTAGCGTAAAATATCTAATTTTAGCATTGTCATGAGTAATAAGAAAGGAAGAAAGCACAAAAAGTCATTGATAAAATGAACAGTGAACTAGTGACCCAGTTCAAGAATATGGTGGAAAACCATTTTAGTAGACATGAAAGAATCTAAAGCAGGACATTTCACACACAATGATGTGGAAATAGCTGTCATTTCCAAAGCACTGCTGCCACTTAACCATCCCTCGGGGGATCTAGGAAGCTAGGGGTTTGTTATTCTTTTTCTCTGCACATACTCAATATTACATTGGACCAAGTACCTTGCTTATTGTGTATAGCTTAACTGGGATCTCAGATGTTAATACCTGGGTACATTTACTTAATTTGCTCAGGAAAATGAACAAAAAAGGAAGGGTTGGGGAATACTAAATGAAGGAATCCAGGTACTGCCTTGACAACCTCATGCCAAACATGATCTCACAAGTTACGATGTGCAGAACTGATGGAGGGTAAAATTCCTGCCATATTACTTCTAAGTGTTTATAAAGAGGAGAGAGGGCAATGGGCACTGAATCCATCCAAAAGCATTTGAAAGGTAATGAATGTCTGGTGCAGGTGATGAAGAAGGTAGAGATGAGGCTCAGGAATCAGGGGCATCCTTGGTTCCCTGGGACTGGAGGCAGAGGCAGCCCAGAGCAAAGTGAGCTTTTCCTACTCTACTCTGGAGCTGGATGGCTCTTGCCTTCTGTGCTCATCCTCTAGGTGAGAGACTTTCTTCTTGCTTAGCCTGCTTCAAATGTGCAGCATGGATTAAAGCACTGGGAAATTTATGCATGGCATGGATAGAGGAGCTGTTTTGTCTGAAACAGAACCATCTGATGTCATCTAAGGTCACTGTTTTCCAAGATGTTTTTATACAGAGGTGATTTACTGACTATGAATACTTTCAAAAACCTGCTTAAACAAAAGCTGTGAACTTAAATTGGTCTGCTTTGTTAGAAGCCAAAGAAAGGTTTGCATTTGCTGTATTGAATGGAATTTTCTACTGCCTTAATCTGACTGAAATAGAAAATAGAATCTGTGTATTTAAAAATTAAATGAAAAAAAATCATTTTTCAGCATATATATGACACATATATAGATAGGTTGAACACCACCTTTTTCTACACTATTCCAGAACACTGGTCTCACACGGAATCCCTTCTGACTTGTTGCTAAAGGGAGACTCAGATCCTCTGCTGTGATGATGTGGTGGATTTGATTCACAGCCTAACAGACTTAAGGTGTTTCATGCACCACAGCTTAATAAGAAAAAATCCTCAGGATGTTTATTTGAGTGTTATTTACCAGACTTGGTTTATACCATTGCTAAATCCATTTAATTCATTGGATTTTTCTGAGATTAGGCGCTGTGGAAATTCTAAAGTATTTCAGAAAGACTTCTTTTGATTCAGTACAGTCTGTCCCTAACTCAGCTTTTACAGACTTTTATGGTAGCTACCTTACAGCCCATTAGTCCTTTACAAAAGCTGATCCAGCTTTAATAATCTTGAATGCTTTTGTTTTGCTTTTTTTTCCCCCCGATGATTTTTCACAAGCCAGGGGTTTCTCTCTAAAATCTCTTTCTTGACTCATTATTTCCTGGCAATTCTGAGCCAGTTCTTTGTTTCTATTCCAAGAGTCTGGAATGCCATAATATTTCTCATTTGGTTTTTGAGGAAGAGATGTCTGGCTGTCACGTAAAAGTTTCAGTGTTTTGTTCCAAAAATTCATAATAACTTTATTTAATATTTTAACATGCCAGTGTTTCACTTAAATCAATATACCTAGTGTTTTTGTAACAGCGATGGTATGGAGATTTAAGGGAAGTAAGGTCTATAAGGATATATTGTCTCCCCTTCTACAACTGGCTTCTCTTTAAAGAAAAATTAAAAGAAAAGAAAATTTCTTCACACAGTGCTGCCTTGTGCAGTTGTCCCACATAACTAGAAGAATATATTTTTAATAAAATATTTTAGAAGAGTGCCAAGTCTTTTCTGAAAGCCAGCTCCTGTCAGAACTTCTCATTTCACCTGTTTGTTGTCCTTTCTGAGCTCATTGGGATATTGAATAACTTCTTTTTTTTTTAAATTTTCTTTAATTCGTTGTGAGTGGTGTCAAACTTACCCTACATATGAACACCAGGACATAGGAAAAAGTGGCACATAAACCTGAAGCCCACTAAGTCCAAGACACGTGTTTTCATGGAAAAGGACATGTCCTTAAAACCCTTTCCATAATCCAGTGCTTCAAACAACTATGGGCTGCTGATTGCTGACCTGTAACACATATCTTACTGTAAAGCCTGAAGTGTGCAGGTGTGGCACTCAGTGACTACTAAATATCTGGATGAAATTGGCAAAGCTGGCCTTGTTCACCATCAAATAAAATACAAAGTCCTGAATTCCGTATGTTTTACCATACTGAAAAAGAACGGCACTTTTATGTCATGGAAGAGGTGTTAACGTATCTTTGCTTATAAAGGAAGTTTATAATATGGAAAAGCTCCACAAGAATAGCTTTCAAGCTGGTTTTCCTCTAGGCTTTGACTTTGAAACTCCACATTATATTGAAGAGATTGAAGAGAATAATGTTGTAACTTAAAAAAATTACCGAAGAAATGCACTGTCTTAAAGCCAAACCCAGTACCAAATGTTCTGCCTCTCACACTCTATCCTTCACAAAAAAGCCCTCTGGGCAAATAAAAAAAAAAAACAAAACTTCTCTCTTCCCATTTCAGGCTGCAAACTACACAACCCCTTTTCTTTTTATTTTGGTTAGCAGCTTGGACTCCCTTACTCCATAACTAACCTGAACAAATATTGTGCCTTAGATCATTTCAAGAGAACAAATTCCAAAACAAGCAAAGAAACAATAGACAACAATTTTTTTTCTCAAGGGAAAAAGTAGGCAATTAATTATCCTTCTAAGAACGATAGCAAATCATTTATGGCCATTATTTGGATCAATAAAAGTACAATTTATATAGATTTTTAACTAAGGAAGGAAAAAAGAAACCCATACACAGTAGTTTTGAACCAGCTTCAGCCCTACTGTTCTGTGTACACAGTGTAATAATATCCTTAGCAAAACAAGGAGTCATTTATACAGCCCCATACTGCATAGGAACCCTGTAAATACTGGAATTTTACATAATGTACAAGTGTCACGCTTTAGAGAAGGTACTACATACTTTTGCTACCAGGAATGAAGTTTTGTGGTTAGTGAAAATATTCACCTATGGACCTGCTGCTGATGTTGAGCAATATTGAATTTTAGAATCCTTGTTGAAGTTCCGGCCCTTTTATATCTCCTGCTAAACAAAAATGTACAAAGGCTGTACTTCCAAGTGTGCTGACCTTTTCTGATCCCTCCTGATGATGCCCCAATATAGACACAGTAAGTGATTTCATGCTTCCTTTGAAAGGGAAGGGAAATAAAAGACCCCATCACAAACCAAAACCTGATTAAGCTTTGGCTGTGGTAGACAGCTTCCCTGGTAGCTCTAAGGCTCAGCCCATGCTGTCTCTGCAGGACAGAAAGGTGTCTCTCCTGAATTCCTGGGGGGATTGAAGTTGCCTCCACATTCTACAAGTTTTGCACAGTGACCGAGCCTGGGACTGGAAGTGTTTTTTCCACGTGAAGACTGTTTATAAGCTTTTGTGTCACTTGTTATGTTTGGACATCATCTCTGGGGAGCTCATGTCTTGTTAAATGCAAGAGGGAAAAAAGAACTCTGTGAGGATTAAAAGGAAGGTTTGCTAATAAAACTTGGTGATCACAGGAAATGCCATGACTGGCAAAGAACAAGTTCAGGACTCTGACACCTCTTTTGGAACTTCTTGTTGTTTTTGAGCATGAACTGTCTGTAGCTAAGAGGTTCCTCAGGAGTCTAGTGCTTTGTGTTAATCTCTCCCTTAGAAATTTAATGGAAACTGCAGATTTGCAGCCTTGCAAGGTATGGTTGTCTCTAAATGAATATACCTGAGCAACTAGAGGGCTGAGAGCAAGGATTGCATCCACTTTTTTTGGGTGTTCCAGGTCCCTACATCACCCTGCTGGAAAAGCTGCCAGGCATGAGTTCTACGTGACAACAATGTACTTGGAGGCATATTTACCCAGATGCATGCAAGCAGCCATGCATCCCTTTCCCTCACACCGTGAGCTATGCAGGCACCAGCTGTCCCAGGAGGCATTTAGCTGTGCAGGCCAGAATGCTCACTAGCTGGTACCCATGACTGCACTAACACTGCTGCCCTACTTCAGCACAGGGCTGGCTTGCCTCCAGCAGGTGCACACAGTCACTGCAGCAAACACATGAAAATCTTGCACTGATTGAGAAGAATGATGAGCCCACGGGAGAGGGAATTGGAAATCCTGTTAAGTCCATGAACAGCAGGGAGGCACAAACAGTGAGAACTTCTGAAAAGGTGATTACTTACCCAGCTTTCTTACCATGGATCTAGGTGCCTCATTTTGGGCTTCCTATCCCTGTTTATGTTGTCTTGATTTCTCACCTGGATGTTTTCACTGTTTTGTACTGATCAGCTGTTTCTGTTTATCCTTTACTAGACTATTTTGCCTGATACTCATCTGAAAACAACTCTGCTATTGCAGCTGAAGAAGGGAGCATTGGTGTTCCCAAGGGAACGTTCTTTTCTCATGAGTGTAACAAGAAGGTTCAGAGTAAAAACTCCAAATAAGTGATGTCTTTTTAATCTGCCACAACCTTGCATTAAGCTTTCCTGACACCTTGCCTCATACTATTCTTCTGTCTTCCCCTTCCTGCCTGCAATGATCTGCCTCCTTGAAATTTTTGTCATTTGAAACATTCCTTATCCCAACAGTAAGAGTGAGATCACATGAAGCATGAATGTGACAGACAGACCATGGAGCCTTGATGTAATGTGTTGCAAAGTGAGCATGCTCTGTAGGGTAGCTCACATGTGGTTTAAAAAAGCATAAAACCCACAGAATTTTAACATGAAGCTTAAGACTAACAGATCAATTCAAATAATTTTTTTGGTGCTACTTTTTAGAAACCTTTCTGACCTTATCTTCGTTAATAAAATGCATGGTGAACCCAGCCAGTTAGAAATGTAGGGCACCTTCACACAGTGCATTAAGAATTGAATAAAGAAGCAAATGTTTTGTTCTCTTCCATGAGATATTGGGGACCCAGGGAGACAGGGTTATCTACTAATGTACTTGTGCTGCACTACTGCCTTAACAAACAAAAGTAAGGAGAGAGTCTGAGCTTTGGGTCTGATCCTCTGATGTGCTTATGCACTCTTAGAAATGCCAAGCATCATCCTGTTCCCACAGAGTGGGATCTTCACCACACAACAGTGCCTGATCTTCAGAGCTGGAGTGTTTACATCCAAGTGTGACAGACTGTGTCTATATGAATATTTGGCTTCCACCTAGCATTTTATGGCATGGCAGAAGAATTGGGTCCAGTGCTGATGTTATTTTTTTCAGGACTGGAATGTGAAGCTAAGTATGCATTCAACAGTGGACTAAGGTACTCAAGTGAGTTGATGGTAGGTCCATTATAGCCCTCACTTGCACGACTACGAATTCTAAGCATTCTTTAGTTTTCCCTTATTTTCCTTTTTTTAAACTGCTGAATAAGAACAATATTCTCTCAGTGGAAAGTGTTTTGATAGCTTCTAAATGGAATTTCTGAGATACACTGTGGGTTTATTATAATACTAAACTTTCAATTTCACTCTAGGGAGAGTGCATTAATTGTGCAAAGCAGACCAAAATTTAACAATGCTAATGGCACTCAGTCTATTAAAAATTTCAAGTCTTGGAACTTGGGACTGTTGCTCCTACACTTTTGAGCTGGCTCAGTGATGACACAATCTGTTGTGATCCTCAAGTGCTGGTTTAATGTTGTGCTTGAGGGTGGATAACTGAGACAAAAATGGTTACTTGCTGACAACAAGGAGGATGAAAAGTCTGTGTCTTGTCTGTGCTGGATGTGCTCATGCACATTTCTGTCCTTAGCTTTGTAACCCACATGGAAAATATGTCCTCAGATGTGGGGCCAAGGACCAAGTGGATCCTTCCAGGATCACTGCAGTTGTTAAAAGATGCTCGCAAGGATGTTCACCTGGACATGTAAAGAGGTAGCACTAGTTTACTGTCTGCCACAGAGGAGAGGGTTGTTGTTTTACTAGATAGTTCAAGAATACCTGGACAAATCTCTCCAAGAGTGCCCAGTGAATGTTCAGAAGGACCAAGAAAGATGACTAGAAATTTTGTGTACCCTATCCCTTTGTAGTGAGATAAGAAGAGGAATGTAGGAAAGCGTTCAGACAATAGCATGATAAGTTTGAATGTCAAGAGTTTTCCACTGGCACAGAATTCACTGACTCCTGCAGCCTCAGGGCTGAGGCACAGCAACCAGAGCATTGTTTCCGAGTGAGGACCTTGCAAAAATAGTAAACTAAAATCCCAAGTCTGAATGCCCAGAACTTCTGATGAAACTTAGATCATAAATCTGTGGCTCAGGTCTGTTCCTGAAGCAATATCTACCTTAGTGAGCATTGAACTCTTTCTAGATTTTTCTGCTTTGCTGTTTTTCTGCAATGTAGGCAAAAGTGCAAAGCTCCCACAAACAAGATCTTCACTAGCAAGTTGAGTTCTCAGGGTTGAAAGTCAAGAGAAGGAACTACCATGATCCGGCAGAAGGGAAGCGACCAGTTCCAGAAGTTAGTGATGCAGAGAGAGAGCATTTGGTTTTATCAAACAAGAAGGGTAAACCTCTTGCAGAATTGTTTCTAAACTTCAGAGATCAATCCAGTAAATTTTTATATTTTAAACCTAAAAGCTTTTGTGTAGAACTAACATCAAGGAGATCCATGGCCAGAGTAGCTTAGGACTAGATGCTATGGGAAGTATTCACTTTTGAACTTCTATTACAAGTCTTTTTGTACCAAATGGCGAAGAAGAAAGAAAGGCACTGAATACTATAGCTGCCTCATTTGGTACATTTTAGATACTTATTTAAGGATGAAATGAGTTACACATCAAGAAAAACTTTCCATTGTGAAGTCTAGTGAGCATCTCAAATACAGACATATATTGGTACAGATTTTCTGTAACATTTTTTTCATGGTTCAGCCTTTTGGATGGAACTTTCTTTCTGCACCTCTCTCTCTCAGATGGAGAGCTGTTCTCCAAATGTGGACTATGACACAGAACACTGACAATAAAATCAGTGGGAAAGAAAATCAAATCAAAATCTATTTGAACAGCTCCCTAAAAATCAAATTAAAACTGTGCTTTCACAAAATGTGCTGCTTTAACGAATATTCTAAAACCAGAATATTTCTTGTTTAATTTAGGCAAGGGAATTTTCAGTGGAAATTCTTATATGACTCTGTTAACAAGTAATAAGTAAATAGAATTTAGAAAGTGCATAATACAGATATCAGAATGCTGTGTGTTCTACATCTATGTTATAGGTAAACACAATATAGATATAATTGAAATGTGTTTTCTATTCTGTTTATTTTGTTGGTTTTTTTTTTAATTTAAAATTATCTGAAAAATACTGTCCACCTGCATATCAGAGAACCACTTAAACCCACTCTAATCTGTTGAAGCAATAGAAATATTTCAGTGCAGCCTCCCACACAGGTACCCATTCGTATCCTTCATTGATACTAATTTTTACTTCCACCTGAAAGACAGTACTTTTCCCCTCACGTACCTTAGATAGTAAAGACAAGAAGCTATTGAAAAATAGTTTGGGTCTTATTTTGCCTTTTTTTCCTTCGTGGTTCTTCCTTTAGATGTTTGTTTCTAGGGTTACATCAGGACAAACTTGCTCCAAGGCAATCCTGATAACTTTGTTGTGTTTCCTAATTCTTTAGTGTTTGACTTTGTATCCTTAACATCTTGTAATGTCAGTTCTGCATGTAATATACACCCTATTGACAGTCTGGGTGCTCTATGAGCTCCCACACACTGATTTCTGGCCTTTTTTTTTTTAGTTCTCCAAACTCCTTTCAGGTCAGTGTCCTTTCTTGTCTCCCAAGGTGATGTAGCTGGCTGACTAGCAAGAGTTCTCAGCCTCCTTGTGATGCTCTCCCCAGCTGAGGTGAGGTACAAGCGAGAATTTACAAATTGTCAAAATCAGAGAAGTGATTTTTATAGTGTTTTGAAAGAAATGTAAAAATGTGAAGTGATTCAGCTTTTTTTTAACTTGTGGAGCCAAGTTAAAAGCCCAGTAGGTGCTGCATATTGCTTCAGTAAGCAACTGGTTCAAAGTGAGGAACATCCATCACCCTCCCAGGTGGGAATGATCAGTACCACAAATTTGTACGCCCTGTAAGAAGGTTTAGTCTGTGCTTTTTCATCTCTGATTTCTTTTATTACTTTTATGTGCTCTCTGTAAGCTGGGACATCTGTACATGGGTTGCCTGTTACTTGAAGAGGAGGTTCAGTGGGACGGAGTCAGTCCTGGCTGAAGGGGAGGTTTCCACACAGCATTCCTGCTGTGGCTGAGTTCTTGAGAAGAAGGAAGAAAAAGATGCTCTGCAAGGTTGTCTGGGGGATGAGGGGCAGGCAAGACTTGATCATTTTCAGTTGAGTTGATTTTGGAAGGACAATTACCCCAGGGCCCTGAGGGGGTCTGGCTGCCCCTGTCCATTCCTATGGGCTCTCCTTGTCCAGGATCCCAGTTCAGTCCCTGGGACCATCAGCCTCTCCACCGCAGGGCCAATCTCCACTCCCACAACCCTGCCAAGCCATGGGCCCTCCCCAGCCAGGCCCACCCAAAAAGTGTTCTGGCCCATCATCAGCCCATCTCCATGAGTGTTCCAGGGCTGGGTCTGCCCCCAGTGCCCTGCCCAGCCAGTCTGAGGGGAGCCTCCATAGCTCCCAGCCTCCAGGAAATAGCTGGCCCATGACCAGCTAGCCGGGGCCACACTGGTGAATTAGCTACTCTGAAGGCAGGTGAGTGGGAAAGTCCTTTGGACCTGAGTACAAATCAGAGACATCTACTGCAATTTCCTCATCTCTAAATCCACTCATTTTATTATCAAAGGTAAAGAGCCTAGTCAAGCATGACTTTACTCTTGATAAATCCATGCTCCCTTATCCCAGTCACTTTCATCTCTTTCATCTCTTCAAAAGTGGTCTTCAAGGGGACTTACTCTGTGATATTTCCAGGGACTGAAGTGAGGATGGCAAGCCTAAATCTCCCTGAATCACTCTTATGAAGAACCCCAAAGCAGACTTCTGGAAAGACCACTCCTTTTTTGCAAGATTGGTACAAGGTCTGCGTTTCTCCAGTTGTCAGGACCAGCCCTGGTCTGCACAACCTCTCAAAGGATGATGACACTGGACAGCTTCCTCAACCCCCTCGGGGACTGAGATGGGTTGAGCTCTCATGGTTAATCCCCAACTCAGCCTGCACCCACTCTTGGTGTTTGCTCTCCTCCTTGAACCTTGCCTATAGAGATCTGAAAAGCCTTGTAAGTCCTTTAACATCCTTTTACGTGTCTGTATGTAAAAGAATTGCTGTCCTGTCTCACAGCAGTATTCTGAGTTGATGTAAAAGGATTTCAGAGCCACAACCATAAATATCATGGAAGTGTTTATGCTGCAAACATGTTCGTACAGTGCACCTATTCCAGAACCACAATCTAAATTCTGCCTTTGTGGAAAAACTCTTTGATGCCTTCCAGAAGGAAGCTGTTGGTAACTAAATTTCAATGTATGCATTCAAACAATAAGAAATATAAAATGTTTTCAACCCAAAAGTTGGATTTAGAATACTTTTAAAAGATGGGTGTATAGTTCTCATGTATGCACTTTCTGAAATATACATCATGTCTTGTCTTCCTTGTGTATTCACACAGAACTTAGCCTATAGGCTGTTATTCCATTTAATGCCTTTGCTCCTGCTATATACAAGAATGATCTCTTTATTCTCTATGTGGGCACTTGTTCCAAATTATTTCTAATGACCTTAATTAGGCTTATTTAAAATTTGTAATTATTATTTTGCAGCCTTTATTTATAATCAGAATCCTGTGAATTTGTCAGAAATTTCAGGAGTTGTAAACAAAGTTCCATGCACTAACAACTGCTGGGGCAGCTGTAAACAATATGTGCTACTCCCATAACATTCTTCAAGTTGCAATAAATTTGTTTCTGTGCCTGCCTTGGCGCTTTAACTGCTTGAAGTTAAAAATTTTAAAGCAGCCACCTCCTACTAAATCATTGTCTGAAATTAGTGTAATAACTACGTTTTTAATGGTCAAAGAGTGCAGCCAAAAAAACCCCTCACAAACAAACCTGTTGACTAGAGAAAAACATGTACACGTTAATATAAATTGTTAAACATATTATCAATTATTTTCTTAAATATTTTGTTGGGGTTTTTTTACTTCCTTTAAAAGTGCCAGACTGAAATTCACTCTTTCTTTCATTTTCATGGGTAGTCTTGTGCATGACAGTGGAAACCTCTTCAAAAACCTACAAAATCCATATATGCTGACAGAAAAGAGGCATATTTTACCATTGGTCAACTATTTAATCATCCTGACCCTGGCTGGTTCCTTTCCTGTTGCGCACAACTCTTTTCTTGGATTTAAGAGCACATTTGGAGTGGGAATCCTGGATGTCTCACTTATCCCTTCAGCTGAAAGGAGAGCTTGCTGTAAAATATTGCTTCCCTATTGTCATATATCCCTTCTTTCCTGTACATCACTCACCTTGCAAACTGTGGAAACTTACCTTTCAACATTTCAAAGGTTACAGACCTTCTGTGTCAGTAAAGGACAGAACACAACCAGCAGGTCTTTATGGTCTTTCCGTCCCCTTTTGGGTTCCTCTTGTTTCCTTTGTCCATCCCCACTGGTGAGGGAGAAAGAGTTGCTTGGATCACAGGACCCTGACTTCAAGCATAAGGAATGTGGCTTTCAAAGTTCAGCCAAGTGCGAGCTACCAAGACACAACACTTTTAAACTGTAAAGTTTCAGCCAGTAGCACCTTATTTCATGTATCTGTAGTAGTCAACACAGTGCAAACCTGCAGAATGGGAAATACCACACAACTAGTGGTAGAACTGAAAACTCACATATGCATATATATATGTAATTATATAGCAGGTCCTTTGTTATAATGATAGAGTCAGTAGTACTTTTGCCTTCACACTGATTAAAGAAACCTTATCTTAGTAAATGTCCCTTGTTGTTTGCACCAGTTTATAACCTTCCTCAGCTAAGTATCAGAGTGCTTCAGTGGTTCTCTCAAGCTCACTGACCAGGAGGAATGCTAGGGAGTGAAACAGAGTGACCATGCAAACTTTTGTGTGTTGGAGTCCTTAATATATTATTTTCATTTGATTATCACCAGTCAACACTCAGTAATGGATTGATACATAAATATATATCAAATCCAAATGACTAATTGGTAAATAAGATATTCTAATGGACTCTGATTCAATTTCACTTAGCTATGACTGCCAAATTCCCATAGTATACTCTTCAACCAGAATTTTTTTTTTTTTTTTCCCAGGATGTGGAATTACAGTAACTTTTCAAAATAGTGCAGAAAAGTTACCACTGAGAAATTCAGTTGGGGGTGAAAATTACACTGTGGTTATATATATTTACTGTGAGACATGGTCAGCATCAACCTGGGGGCAGCGATAATCTCTACTCGAGTACTGAATATGGTTATCCCTGGAAAGCAAAATGCAGGGATGCATTTGAATCCCTGCACTTTGCTTTTTTGCTTTCCAGGGAAGAGCAGTATCACGGATAGATGTAAGTTTGTTTCTCTGTAGCATTTGCTACATTTTGCTTGTATTTCTTTTCCTCATTTGAGTCCAGGACAACACCTTAAACAGCCTTTTGTTCAAGCTGATGGTGTATGGTGATTTAACCCTCTATATTCCAGGAACTGTGCATCTTTCCTACCATATGACATCTATAGGGCACAGTGTGTCTTTAGTCTATTTATCACAATGGTCTCTCCATTTTTATATATCTGCCATTTTGGTTTTTTGACCTTAAAAGAATGTATTTCGCATACCTGAATTTTAAAAGCAAGATATTTACATCCTTCCATTACTGAGAATTCTTAAAAAACAGTGTTTAATGGGTGTATTACAGCTAAAAAATTACTAGGTAGCAACTATTGCCAGTAAATTATTCCTTTAATAAAGGTTTTATGTAATGCTGACAGCAATTACAGTGTTGCAATTAGGTTTGTGCCAGGACATGGAAGTCACAGACAAATTTCAGCCATGCTATCGCTCAAGATATTTAGATTTCAGGTTTGTTTTGGTTTGCTTTGTTTAGGATGATATAGATGACCACGTATTTTTCATGGTGATTGGCCTAAGTAAATATGAGATCAAAGCATTTTGTTACCATCTCAAGATGTTGGTAAATAGCAACAGAAGCATGGTGTGAAACAGATGGGTGTTCTCACTTATTTGGCAGGTGAGCAATTTCTCTGCAAATGGAAGGCTTCCAGCTCAGCTTTGTGGCACTGCAGCAGAGTACACTCAGCAGTGCAGAGTATGGATATCTATCTGTCTAGTTTCCTGGGAAAATAATGAAAAGGAATAACCAGTTCATGCTCAAGAAAATGAAGTGATCAGCTAGAGAGGGAAGGAAGCCAGGAAAATATCTGAAGGTGTCAGAGTTGGTAAGAAACAATGTGATGGACTATTTCTAGTAAGAATTCCACTGAGAGATATTTAACTATGCTATGTTGAATTATTAGCTTGCTGAATCAGTATTGTTTTTAAATAATAATGTTTCACAGAAAAATGCATCTTGTTTGATGGGAAAAGTAAGACTTCTTGTAAATTTGTCGTTTTTATGAATAGTATTTTCATTTTACATTCTCCCTAATTTTATTATTTTAAATTTCATGGAATCACAACAAATCTGTGGATTTGTTTCACACAAGTCTTGTTACCAAAGTGATTAAACACAGGGCACTGCAGTTCAGTTCCCACCTGTTAAAGTTTAATCTTTAGGCACTTAGTTGTTCTGTGACATGCTTTGGACTAGTGACACCATAAAGCTACCTGGCATCTCTTAAAATTAAATTGTAACAAATTCAGAATATGTCTGAAACATCAGGTAGAAAGAGTTAAGACCTGGAGACTTAATGTGAATAACTACTGCCTCAGGCTCAGCTCAGCTGAAGGCCTGCAGAGCTCAGGGGTACCTTGAGCTGCTTCTCTGGGAGCATCAGGTAACACTTGATCCTATTTCATTTGTTATTAAAACAAACAATCAAATCCAAACTCCACAAATCTATCTGCAATATGACAGATCAATTATGTCCAAAATCCCAGGAAAGGAATTCCTGTTTAGAATTAAGCTACTAAATTGGGACATATCACAAAGAGCCCTGAGGGCCCTATACAAGAAGATGTATTCAAAGTGAATTCCAGTGAAGATTACAGGGTAGTTATTGGACCACACTGGTACTCAGAATCTTAGAATAATTCATTAGAAAAGAAAACCAAGCAAACTGTGATGACACCTTTATCCCTTTAGCAGCAGCAAAGATATTGGGCAAGGCATATTGGACAGTATTAAGTCCAGTGAACTAATGTGTGGGGAACTGAATATTTAGGGATGTAATTTATCATGGACCATTTAGAAATGTATGACTTTCCCTTGTGCTGAAAGGTCTATTTGTTTTGGGATTTGAGAATATAATTTAGTTTTCTGTTCTCAAAGCCCGAACATACTGGGATGGAAGTCTTGCCTTCTGGAGTGCTCCAAAAGAAACCAAATTTTTATGAGGTTTTTTTTTTTTTTCTATTTAGAAGGATATGACATACATTTACATAGGAACTTATTTTAATGGGACTATATAGACCTTTCCTCGCAAAGTGTCAAGTCTTGGGACTGCATTGCATGGTGGAGCTCAAGTGGCACTGATGCCAACACTGAGCAGATTCCATGTCCATGCAGTTAGAATGTTTGCTTCAACTGCATTCCCAAAACTTGATCAAGAATAACTGTACATGTACATACATTTGTGCCAAATCTACAGGAGACTGAAAGAACTCCCTGGCAGCTTAACTGCTTTTGCAGCAGGGTTATTTTGTGGCTTTTGTTGGCTGGTTCTTCTTAATATTTTTTTTTTTTCTCCAAACTACATCAGCAAGATAATCCTACTATGAAAATCATAACATTTGAGTGGCTGTGAATTTACCAAGAGCTTGGTACCCACTGAGAAGTGTCTGCTACAGGGTGGATAGCTTCTTCTAAAGATGCATCCAAACCTCCAAACCTCCTTGGGAATGAAACAGCACACATTGCTGTGGACAAATATAGAACACTGATTCCCAGCTTTCAGTTTTAAACAGAACTATGACTCGCACTCAGGCCCCAGAAGAGTAAAAAAAGACTAATGGTCTAACTCTCAGAAAGAGATTTTTGGGGAGGGGATGTATTCGAATGAGTTGTCTATAGCTGGAGGTTTTCCTTTTAAACAAAACTGAGAGGTACTATTGCCTAACACCAAGGAAAGTGGAGAGGAAGACTGTTCATTGAGACAAGTTACTTTGTTATTTTGTTTGTTTTCTTTAGTGAAGCTTGATTACTTAATTTGAGTCCATCTTATGGAATTATTAGGCATAACAAGAAGTAAACAGAGACATGAAAAGCAAGGCTGTAGGACAGAATACGAAGCTCAGACTTAAAAGAAACAGCAGTAAGATGCATTCCAAGATGCCACTGCAGAACTGTACTAAGCACGTGAAAGGGCTGGCATTTCGAAACACAACAACAAGCTCATTTTAGTGCTGTGATTTTTTTACAAAAGGATTCTTGAAGGATCTGTTTGATAGAGAAGACAGAGGTAGAGTACTAAAAAGAGTCTGGTATAAGCAGCCAGTCTGGTCACTTGAGTATGAATTGCCAACTGGAGTTATCATCCACAGGATAGAATATTATTATTGTTGCTAAGCAGCTTAGATAAATTGAAAGTGAGGTGGCAGCAGTGACATGAAACAGCACATGCAATAATTCTGATATGCACTACCATTTTTACGAGCCTGGTGCTTATTCCACAATCCAAACCAAACAGATATTTACATAGTGAAACTGTTAAGAATAAGGAAAGGCTGCTGATTTCATCTGAACTTGCTGGTAAAGATTCAGGACACCAGCATCCTGATGTCAAAGGGAGAACCAGCTAATCACTGAGCAGGACATTACTGGATAAGAAACCACATAATATGTGACCTAGAAAATATGATGTTTTTCCACCCAGCCTTGGAAAACATAAAAGCAGAATTCCTAAGGCAAAGGATAGCAACCAGTGCTTCCAGAAGAAATGAGGAATATTAAAAGTGACTTTTCTATGCTTCAACTCAGTTTGAGAAAGGATCTTGCTGTGCTCTTTTTGCTGTTTTGTGGGTTTTTTCAGTTTTGGTTTGTGGTTGGGGTTTTTTTGAAGGCACACCCCAAGACTGTTATTAGTGGAAATACAGGGCTCAGTTTCTAAGAGAAATAAAGACCCTGCTAAACTCTTAATAAACTGGAGTCATGTGCTGTTGTTGCTGCCACACTTTGCTGTTTTCACAGTCATGGCAAAATTTTGATAAATAGAAATGATATTACTGACAGATGGAATTGTTTCTGTTTAAGGGCAGATGCTTTTTATACAGCTTTTATTTAAAACTATTTTAATAAGTTTTTGAATGCTTGTTTATAGAAACTTAAAACAGCAAATTAGCACTTTCCTCATACAAATGAGTTTTCCTCAGTAGATCTAGTTGTCAAGAACCTCACACACTTATGCTACATATCATGTCACTAAATTAATCATACAGCCAGCACTTTTATGATATTCAAATATTGAATGTGTCATTTGAAGGAAAATAAGCACTTCTTGAAATAACTCCAAAAGTCTTTGGACATCCTTTGCTTACAGATGCATAAGTCTCCCCATCCCTTCTAATGATAAAGATATCACAGCAAAACTTCTATGAGGAAAATGCATTTTTTTTGTTGTTCCTACAGTAAGACAGAAGCAAGGTATGGAGGAAACTCCATCATACTAAAGATGGAGAACCCCATAAGAATAGTGGGAGAATAAATTAAAACAAAACAACACAATGGGAATTTATCACAACAGTTGTCTGGGCTTCATCTCTCAAGATACACTCCATGCCATGAGTCTGGTGAATGTGCTTGGTCCCCAGGGTGTAAATTGAACCCTGGTAGATGTCAACTCATCCACAGCAGAAGGCAGACAGATGCAAATACCAACTTTGAAAGTGCTGTGTTGCATCAGAAAGGAAAATGAAGTGAAGAAAACATTTCAGGTCAACTGAAGAAAACATTTCAGGTCAACTGAAAAAAAACAATTTTATTATTCTCTTTTTTTTATTTATTACGTTAAAAAAAATTAACTTTTATGGGTTTTTTTTCTGAGAATTTCTTTTTAAAAGATGACTTTCATTGCAGAGAAAATTTCAGTCCTGGGAATACATTTTATCATTATGGGGTCTACTCAGGAAAACATTTCTGTTTGACTCTTAAAATGGTAATCACCTCAAAAACATAGTTCTCTTTCTGGTAAATAAGAGGTCTGGTAACATGCCTTGGGTAGCACAACTAGTTGGTACCATCCCTGTAGCCAAAGAAAGAGGGCTTTTATGAACTTTACTTGATGGGAACTTCATGCATGAGAAGCCCAAGATCAGACTGACAACCTGCTGGCAAATTTTAATAGAGTGGGAAGGTATATTTTTTTTCTATAGTAAGTGTGGATTTATATTGGAAGTATTTTATTGGGTTTTTTTAATATAAACTACAATCTTTGTCTGGCTAGGCTTAATGTCAGCGAGATCAGCTGCTTCTGTCTTCCAGAAAAAAAACCAAACCAACACCACTCCCCAGATCTCACTAGGAGTACCCAAAAACAGGTTAATATTAAATGAGACTTTCCACCATTAGATAAACAGACATGAGTACAGTTGTGCCATAAGGAGCACCTTAGTTACATTTGTGAAGCCCAAGCATGTGTCTGCTGTAGAGTAATTCGCCTTCCTGTGACTGTCTTACAGGCTTCAGCAGAACATGCAGCTGAAATCCAGTTACAAGGTGCAACATCAGAGTAATTTATAATATGTGTGTGATGTTTATCAGAATATAAATCTATAAAAGATAAAACACGGGTAAAAGAAAAAGATAAAACCCACAGACAGTTAAGTAAACTGAAGCTTCCTGTAAGCTAAACACCTTCAAAGGGAGATATTGTAAGGCAAGTAATTTCAGCACACCGTAAATGACAATTAGATTTATAAAACAGTTTTAGACATTGCCATGTCTTATCCCAATGCATTGACTGTCACATGTTTAAGGAGAAGGCACTTTTTTATGCTGGTGGAGCCTCAGCATTTAATTGGGAGAGATGAAGAAACACAGGCCCCATGTAAAGGAATTAAATCAATTACAAGAGGGAGAGGTGAAATAACTGCGTGTGGGATTTTTTGACATGTTTTCTGAGGAGAAGTGGTTTTACATTCCCTTCCCTTCTAAATTTTGAATGCCTTATTATCTTTAGGAAGATGGCAGAAGGTATGCTGATTTTTTTAAAGTTAGTTTTGAATAACAGGCAGTGCTTAGTACAGATAGGCAAAAGTGATTTTAGCTAAATTATGAGCCTCTGGGCTCCACAGGTGCCCACCCTCTGCTAACAGCAGCCATTACTTTCCCCTTTTAGGAAACTCAGCTTTTTTTCAGGGCCCACAGGTACAGCTGTTGCTCCTGAAGAGTTGGCAGTGAAGTCAAGTGCCATTTTATGCCAGTATTTCCTGACTGCTCAAGCTCCTGAGCAAGTTTCACATGAGTTACAACACTTCTTGGGCCAGGAAGTCTCTGTAGCAGTCCAGGTGCCATACAGATGGTGAGTTTGATCTTTTAATATAAGCTTTTAAAATCCTGATGGTATTATTGGAGCTGTTATTTGTCTTACCTCTGACCTCAGGAGGACATTTATTTCTCTCTTCTCAGGACTGGGGAAAATGCAAAGTCAATGTGAAGTGCTTTCATTCTTTGGGCCTTACAAGGGAGATTCTAAACAACAGTTTTCAAGAGGGTTTTGGTTTCTTTAGGTTTTGTTACTTCTGTGTGCTCTAATGAGAACCTTTATAGAATGTTAATTTTATCTTCCTTTGCATTTACACATTGGGAAGGCTCCAAGGGCACTAAGAATGTTATTGAAGAGTAAGTGATTGAGGCATTTTTCCTCTATGTTGAATTTATCATTTGCCTTTCGGGTGGTTACATCCCAGTCTCTCAAGCAACATCAGCCTACTCTTGATAGGCTGAAATGTAGCACAAAATTGAATTTTTGTCCCTCTGGTCAGGAGATCACATGTTTGTAGCTTGGGAATACAAAACCAGGTCTGCAGCTATGATGATCAAGCACTGGCCAGGACAGGTTTCTTTTATTGGAATTTGGCTGTAGTGGGTATGTGGCTTTACCATTTGGCTGCCAGATCCTCATGCCCAAATCATGTATCTCTCATCTGTGAATCTGAGTTATATAGGTCTTTCTGTTTGGGAATATTAAATATACTTGGAAGCAGATAAGCTGTTGTTAGCTGGTTTTTCCTCATCATATTTGCTAACTCAGATTTTCAGTAGAGTCTGAGGTGCCAGTCTTGCTCTTGCAGCTCCCAGAAAACTTGAAAATTGACTAAATTCTGCATACCAGTTTTAGTTAGAAATGCCAGAGTTGAAATTTCTTAAATTTGAGAAGGCCTATGAGCATCTCTGAACTTTGAAAAGTTATTTCTGGTCTCATGGGCTTCTTTTCACTTAAGATATCATCAGCAAAGTTTGAAGGGGATAATTTCTGCTGTCTGTGTACAGAAACATTAAATGTACTCAGAACATAGGATAATTGTTTGTGAGTTCTCTTGAACATGAAAAAGAGAAACAAAGAATTGTAAATTAAAATGTACAAAAGAAACTGTGCTTTCAACATGTTTCTTGGAGTACATCTATTGGAATATTCAGCTATGCAGCAGTCTCTTCTTCATTATGGAGCGTAATCAAAATACACTACACAAAGTATATGTCTAGGTGCAGTAAGTTGAGTAATACAGGATGATGGATCCAATGAGTGGTCTTTTCTTTTCAAAGAACAGCTCTTTGTCACTTTTGAAAGACAGTCTTTGCTTCATAAAGAACAGGCTGGAAAAATCTCTGTGGAACAAAATGTCTTTGAAGTGCACAGCTCTAGTTTATTTTTTTTCTTTTTGTTTGCCAGTTTGAAAACAAAATCCTAAATCATGCCATAATTTCCTTTACTGTTATATAGAAAAAGAAAGAATTAATGATTATGAACTTTCTTTGTTGCTAATTAAAATAAGCAGATATGGTCTGAAACAAAAAACTCAGAACTTCTGAGTTGACATACGGGTCTGTTTTCAAAATTGTAGTCTCCACCTAAGAAAGGGGATGGTAAAGAACACTAAAAGTAACCCTGACCCCCAGGCTTTGCAGATGATTGCATCAGGCTCTGACCTAGGCAGAACTGTAAATATAAAGCCCAGTAAAAAGGAAGACCTGCAACTGGATCCAGGAAACCAGTTTCATGCAAAATTCAGCAGGGCTTAATTGTCAGCTTTGATCATGGAATAGAGGCCACATTCTTTTTCTTAAGTCTTACATAATGCACTTTCAGAAACCTCACTGTCTGTTTTGGAACTGAGTAGGGGCCTATTTTACTTTGCAGCTGGAGTGGAATTATTTCAGGAGGACCTCTGTTCTGGTTTTTGGCTCAGCTCAGGAGGCCACAGACTCAACCCAGTGGCATTTCTCTGTGTGTCTGTAAAAGAGCAACTTCTGAACATCCCACCCAAATGCTTTCAAAACTTTAGGGAAAGTTATAGATTTTGATAGCCAAAATCTTGTTGATTTCACAGAAAAGTAATAAGAGAAAATGGGAGACACATGGAGCTTCTGCTTTCTCTCAAGTACAGCCACAGCTGGAGTGCTTTTGAGTCAGAGATGTGGTTAATGGTTCCTCTAGAGCAGAGTAGAAATGCCGTCTTCTTCTCACAGTTCTTTAAGGTGTTATTATTCTGAGGGACTCTCTCCTACAAAAGTGTTGATGTTAGGAAATGGAGGGAAAAATGGGAGATGCCAGACAGTGAAGAGGAGTAGTTTGTGGAGTGAGAATATCCTAGTAAAGAGAGCTGAGAGCTCAATTACCAGCTGGGACTAAAGGAGCAAATAGAAGTACGTACTGCCAAGGAAAGAGGCTTCTGTTGTTTGGGACAAATGGGTTGCACAAAAGAAAATTTCTCTGGCCCTTGTGGCCCAGAAAAAAATTGGAGATTCAGCTGCCAGGAAAGAAGGAACACTAGGGCAAGTTCAAGGCCATTAAGGAGGCAGTAAGGGATGGGATGGGGACCTGAGGGGGGGATCTGCAACGTCAGAGATTTCTGTAAGATACACCTGCAGGGTCCTCGTGTGCCAGAGATGAGGAGATGCTGTGCTGCATGGGGGAAGACTCACTGCTGTGGAATGGGACGGTGCAAGTGAATGGGGAGAAACTTTCCATATTAACAGTAGAAGTGACAAAAATATGGAAGACACAAAACCCCTGGGAAGGGGGAAGGAAGCTTTATAACAGAGGTTGATTTGGACAGATGGGGAGTGTGGAGGAGAGACTTGGGAGGAAGGCAAGAAACCTCTCTGGCATGCTACAAGCTCAGCCTACAGAAGCTACAGAGTGTGTGACCCCCTTGTTAACTTCATTTCACAATGTTCCTTGCATGCTTTGTGTGGCTTCCAAGTAATGCGTGACATCAGCAATCTTAATAAGAACCACCTGCTTGGTGCATTTTATGTTCAACCCTGTTAAACTTTCCTAGTTCAAAATATCCAGTGCTATCTGGAACAGGAGTATAATTAGTTTTCTCTGAATTTGCTGAGCTTTGTTAAATGAGTTCTTTCCTTAAGGAGTAAAAATGTGAATTTATATCCTTTAGTTTCACATTTTTGAAAACCGTCTTTCAGCTGTTCAACTTTGTGGGCTGATAAAAACATCCTGTCACAATTAACTCCTGATCCTCGTCTTGAACACACGTTTATGACCTGTGTTTCAGGAATGAATGACTGACTTGGGTGCACCAGGGAAGTATAGGGTGGAAATGGCCATAGATCTAGTGGGAGGTATGTTCAACACATCCCAGTAGATCTCTTTAAGCTTCACTTTGCCTGGAGTCATTCAAGTCAGACAAAAAGCAGTGTTTATACATCCCACAGCACAAGGAAGAAGCTGAAGTGGGCCAGAGGTAATTAATATCAGCAGTTGCTGCTTAAAAAAAGGAGTAGCATTAAAAATAATTGCTTAGATTTTCACTGTTGTGATCCAAAAAGTCTCAGGTTGTGGTGTTCCTACCTCCTAAATATTAGATAAGTGTCTCTCAATACATAACAAAAGCAGGACCATTCCTTTTCCCTGGGCTCCTTTGCAAAGTTTATTCCGGGTTTTGTTTAGCTGTGACAGGGGTTCACAAGGTTCTCAGTACTAAAGAAGTAGGTGCAGCGGCTTGTCTATTTTTGAAGGAGTCTGAGCTTTTGTTATAACGTCACAGCCAGAAGAAAGAGCTCCTTCCTGAGGTTCCTTTGCTCTCCAGTTTCACCTGCCATTAGTGCCACTGAAGAACGTATTCCTTGAGGTAGACTTTTTGTTTTGAGCGAACATAGCCATTTGCAGGTAGTTTCTGAACCGCTTTTTGTTTTATCAAAAAAGTCAGGCACGAGGGCAGGATCTGAAAACTTATTTTGGGACAACGAAAGGGGTCATGACCCTGAGGCTTTGCTGTTTAAATGGACAGAACTCCTTTGGAGTCTCTCTAGGATAAACGAAAGGGCATGGGCTCTGCTGGTTGTGTCGCAAATTTTCCAGAGCGCTTTTTCTGGACAAGCCAGAAAAAGACTTGCCTGAAGGGACACATGAATATGGGGCACATGAATAACTTCTTAACATAAGAGTTCAGGGGTTTTTTTAAGAGATAAAAATAAAAGGCCTAAAAAGTGGGTACCACAGAGACTGGTGATGAGAAGCAGGCATGAAATTGAACTTTTTGCACTCTCAGTAGGATGTGCAGCATCATGGGGAAATTGGGTGGTCTTCTGAGACCACTGGGCCCTCCTTGAAATCTGCTGCTGGAGCTCAAAGCCTCAGGCAGCAAAGTGTCTGTGCCAAGCTTGAAATGTGGTGTTCAGCCTGGAAGTAAAAAGTGGGTGAGATGCTGTTTCCCCTGGTCTCCTTAGAATTGCCTGAAGTGAAGGAACAGAGGAAGTCTGTATCCCCAGTCGAGGATTTCTCATTCAAATCTTTTGTAAAGAAATGGAGTAAATTGATCTGCAACCAATAATTCTCTCTTTTGTTGCCTTCTTGCAAATGTTGATGTCTTTGACTCTCTTGAGATAGACCATGGGGGCATTACTACACATAGTACAAACTAAATAAAAGGTTGTTAATAAATCTCTATGCTTAAATGCCCCAGACCTCTCTAGACACTTACTTTTAAATTTATTTCTTTGCCTTTTCCCCACTGTTTTCATATTTAGATATGGTAGCTGTAGTGTAAAACAGAAGTATATATTTTTGTCTGTTAGGACATGAGAAAGGGCACAGTGCTCTCTCTTTCAGCAGCTGTTCTGAGGCCAGTGTGCTAACTGTATTTATTTATTAGTGGGTTGTTTTGGTTAGACTATTTTTTCCTCTGGTATATATTCTGCTGTAATTGTTGGACATGCTTTGCCTTTCTTATATCAACAAAGAAATTGGCCCAAGAGAATTTAATGGATTATTCCCTTTTGACCTCTGAATTCTCCAGGTAAAGACTTTTTTCCTACATGGTTCTTCCATTATCATCTAGCTCTGAATGCATCCTCTTGGTATATGAAATAGGAGAAAGATGTGCCAAGTGTTTTCTGAGGACTTCAGCCATAACCCTCAGAAATAAATTTGTTGCTTCTCTAACCCAGAAGCCATTGAAGAAACTACATCTGGATGAATAATGAAAATATATTGCAGTCAAAGAACAACTGCAAATCCTTTTTGACAGCAACTCTGTTTTCTAGTGCTTCCTTAATTTTCATTTATACATATCTGAAGCGATGATTAATCCAGCAAACATGCAAAATTGCCCATGTAAATCTGACTTTCATAAACAGAAATTATCTTAGTCTCACAAGGCATTCTGACATTCAGATCTAAACTTTCTTTTGTGAAGTAAATAAGCATCACATGTATATCTTCTCTTCTCCAGTTTCCAGAAGTTCTGGAGGAAGAATTTTCATCCACTGGAAAACAGCATCTTTCTCTGCAGGGGTTTATTCGTAGCAAGGGCAACTGTGTTTCTTTTGACCGGTAGCAGAAATGTGTTGTTTGCCTGTGGATTCAGAAAAATCTTAAACTGAAGAGTAATTTCCCCTCTCCTTTCCTGTTCAAATTGTGAAATTGGCCTGAAAAATATTTTTTCCCCTTCTTTTTTTTTTTTTTTCTTTTTTTTTTTCCTGAGCCATTCTGATGCTCTGTGTTATGATCAGGAGTAATGGGTCTTTCTTAAAAAATGAAAATGTAAAATGCTGGTCATCTTCATCCCAGCTCTTCAGGCCTTAAGGTAAAACAAATGTCCTGCATATCACAATGAATCCTGAAAGCTGTGGGGTGGGAAAAAAAGTAATCAGAAGCTGTACAGCAGTGCACAGATGGAAAGAATATTTTGAGGGCTGATACAGCCTTTGCTGACTTTTCTTTTGGTACTTCTCCTGTGAAAACTACTGGCACTGGGTGGAGGGAGCAGCATATTCACCCTAAAGCCCAGGACCTGACCTCTCCAGTTCTCTGCTTTTAGGTCTCCAGAGATAAAATTAGGGAGAAAAATACTAATTACTATGTGAATATACAATAGATACTAGTAGATAGCCACCTGTAAAATTATTAAGGTATGCTAATTTTTCAAGAACAGAGATAGCAGCTCCTAAAATTTGTCAAGAATCTTGGAGCATGTTTTCTGTTCTGGATTTAAGTTTGTCACAGAAAGAGATCTTCCGCTTGCCTTGTATTTTTAGTAAATAGAACTATTTGGATTCTGCTACCCTTATACTTTTTCAAAACAGAATTTTTTTGCATAAAGACTTAAAAAAAATTAAAAAATTACAAGAGTCCACATAAACATTTTAGAGACAATAGACTCTGAGGTTGTAAACACATGCTTGTGACCTTACTAAAATGAAGAGAATTTTGGTTTGAGAAGAGGAAAAGCTTGTGATCAAGCAACTACAGTCACATTATTTTCTGTTTTCTTTTGTTATTACCGTTAGAATAATTATTTTGGGAGTCTTGCATCTCTGTCCTGCCCAATGCTGCTTCTTTGTGACAACCTTTATTTCAGGACAGGATACATAGTTCAACTAAACTGAAATATAAAAGTGTAATAACTAAGGACAGTTTGTGTTAAATTTTTATTTACTGTATTATTCAAAGGAACAAGACTTCACAAAATTAATTTTGCAATCCAGAATTGCTACATAATGGAAGTTAGTGCAAGTGCTTCCAGCTATGACCAAAATGACTGTTCCTTGAAGCATCACAGATATCAAGATTATTTGTGCAACTTAGTTCCTGTGAGCCAAGAATGATACATAAAAAGTGTGATAGTAATTCTGCCTTGTTCCTGTTACTAATTAACCCTACAAGCAGCACCAAAGATCACTTCATTCAGTGGCTCCATCTTTCTAACGTGGCTTTTCAAATAGATGATGTGTAAATGTTTGATTGTTTGTTTCCTGGCCTTTTGTTATTATCAGAGTTGTGTTACTTTCCATTATACTACCTGTGATGAAGATAGCATGTGTAAATAACCTCGAGAAGAGATGCAGCGGGGACAGCTTGTATGTGTCAGTGCTCATTTAAGTTAATCAACCAGCTGGTCTTTCATCCCAGTTCCTTATTCTGCCCTCTCTTCTCCCCAGAGCAAGAGAGGGATTCATGCTTCCTGACTGACTGCATGAAGAGGGCAGATTATGTCATTCTAGTGGCCAGATGGCCTGACCACAAAATCCACTATGTCAGCCTTGACAGTCTCCAAAGGGAAGCTCCCAGCCTCAGGGCTGTCCCTTCACAGCCAGCGAGGAAGCATTTCAGAGCCTGGCCTGAATCTTCATGGGCAGCACTTGCTTTGTAGAGAGGGCTGTTCAGCTGACACCTCTAGTAAGTGGCTTCTCCCTGATAGACCAGTGACAAGGAACTGAATAGCCCCGCAGTGCACAGCTGATGCAGGGATACACACAGCGTGGCACTGCCACCTTTAGCACTCACACGTGCACCCCTGCCATCCCTAGGCTGAATTTTGGCTGCAATGTTTGTTTTGGCATCTCATCGGACCACAGCTAGGTGTTGGTGTACATGGGTTTTATATCGCCTTAACCCTTGTAATTCTTTTGTATATGTAGGGCAAGCCTAAGTTAAGAAACAAAATTAATTACAGGAACTTTTTTTAAGTGAGTCAGACACACTGACAGATAAGGAAGGCAAGTGGAAATAAAGCACAGAGATGTGGTGGGAAACTGTTCTTACTATTCCTGTCCCTGCCATTCTAGCTTGTTTTCCTTAGATACTGAATTACATCTTCAGCCAGTTTATTTTAACTGTTTCACTGACATGAACCTTGTTCTGTTGCTCTAACTTAAAAAGACTTAAGGTTTGACTCACTGTTTTTTGCACAGCCCTTAATTTAACCAAGGCTTTTCCTCTTTTAAAATTTACTTGAGTGTTGGTATGAAGATGCTTTGGAAAGAAGAGATTCTGACAGACTTTCTAGAGTCTGCTGCCCAATTAGTCCTCTTTTTGAAGGAGCTTTAAAAATTTTAATTACAGTATTTCTGCAAAATCCCTGAACTACTAGTTTTATGTGAGTTTTTTTACTTTTCAAGAAGGAAGGAGTAGCTATGCCTCAATCACAAAACAGAAGTTTTATACATTTGTTTAAAAATATATAATAAATGTTTTGCAATCCATATTCACATTCAACGAGTGTACAATATGTGTTTTCTAATCTGTTTGCATGGCTGGTGATGTGTGACAGAAGCTTAAGTTGTAAATGAAATCCATTCCTAAAAGAATAGGTGACAAGGCAGTGTGAGATTTAATTCCCATTGCATGAATCACTTCATTTTCACATGTCTCTTTACACTTGATTGGGCATACTGATATTTTAAATACATTACAAATTTAATCAAAACCAACAAATAAGGCACAGAACATTGAAATTACATCCAGGAAAACATCTGGGACTATGAAGCAGGAATTATTCTTGCATGAAAAGTAAAGATTCTGTACTTTCCTAAATTAATTGAATAAATAAAGGCATGTTGAGGCTCCTCAGAAGTTTATGTGGAAGATCAACTCATGGCATTTCCCAGATTGCAAATCAATGCATTGATCTGAATAGACTTGTGCATCTGAATAACTTCAAGGATGACCCCACTGAACTTTTACCTCTGCAGTCTGTTGCTAGTGCTGAAATGAGATCAACAGGACTATTTCCATGTGGAAAGTCATTCACAGTTGTGTTATCAAGTTTGGGGGGCTGAAGGTTCAGTCTTGCAAAGTTCATTCACATAGATAAGTCTATTACCATTTGAAGAACTGTAGCTTAGAAAGGAGACTGATAATAAAATTATTGTTTTATTATCAAGATAAAATACCCTGAAGGTATTGGAAGCTTTGTTGTTTAGCTTCCTGCATAGTATCTAATTGTCTTCATGTTTATGAAATGTATTTCCTTCTCTTGATACCAAACTCCAAAACACTGTTTTCTTCTCCCTCCAGATTTGCTCCATATGGACAACATGATAGACTAGGATAACTGCAAGGAAAATTAGAAGATGTAAAAGTTGAAAATTGTGTTCAGGTGAATAGATAATTTAAAATAGTTCAGATATGGCCTCCACAGCCCATTCTGTAGTATGGATACTTTTCTACTGATTTTTTCCTCTCCCCAACAGTTTTAAACAGACGCTGAAGAGAATAAAATCAATCAGAGCAGCATGATGAATATGTATAGCTTTCTTCCCTATGATGCGTGAAATCTACAGTTACATTTACGTGATAAAACAGCATTAGAACAAAATTTGTAAGCTGAAATCATAAACCTCCTCTTTAACATTGTTTAACGAAATCTTGAGTCTGCAGTGCATGTTGAAAGAAATAGATTGGCAAGTTTATATGAAAAAAAGCTGGTAAAATTAATTGCAGCAGACCTTATAAAAACTTTAGTCATTGCCTATGAAATGAATTATTATACTAAAAGACAGTTACATTAAACTTAAATGTTGCTGAGTAACTTCTTAAACTCTACAAAAACCCACAACATATTCCATCTGTTCATATGTCTGACCAAGTTTGCCTTAAGTTCTAGTGCTAGAGGCATTTTTGATCTTTTTCGCTATTTTCTCAGATCAGTTGTCATACTTAAGTGTAAATAAGGAAGAAAATAGTAAGCACTGAAGTGGTATAAATCACTAGTAAGAGATTTCTTGTCCCATAGACTTGTACTGTCCCAACTTCATTGTTGCAATTTGCACCCTGGGTAGTTTCAGTGAATGCCTATGCTGTGCCTTAGTCCTAGAATACTCCAGAGATACTTTGGGGTACAGGAAACAAAAATGCCCAGGTCTTAACAGAATATTCATTAAATATTTCCTGTTCAGGAGCTGATAACCCACTTAGCCTTTCTTTTAATATTACGATCAGGGTCATGGAAGGTGAAAGAATTTAAAATTTTAGTAAATGGAAGGTTGTTCTGCAGGCATAAACAGGTGAATGATGATCTGTATTCTCCTCTACAATGTATTATTGAAAGCAGATTACTGTAAATTAAATCAATTTTGAAATCCAGGATGATGAAATATTGCAATTTACAGGATCCTTTAAATTCATGTTTTCTTTACCATTTTTCATGTAGTAGTTTCTGAGTTGCCTTGCTCTAGCCTGAGCTGGAAGATTGTTGTGGTTTAAGCCTAGCTCAGCACGCAGCCATTTGGGATGAGGGAGAGAATCAGAAGGGTAAAAGTGAGAAAGATTATGGTTTGAGATACAGCCAGTTTAACAAGGAAAGCAAAAGCTGTGCATGTGAGCAAAGCAAAACAAGGAATTGATTCACCACATGCCATGGGTAGGCAAGTGGACCATCTCCAGAAGAGCAGGGCTCCACCATGTGTCACTGGGACTTGGGAAGTCAAATGCCATCACTCCCAATGTCCCCTTTCCTCCTTCTGCCTCCAGCTTTAAATGCTCAGTATGATGGTACACGGTGTGAGACATCCCTTTGGTCAGCTGGGCTCAGCTGTCCCACCTGTGTCCACTCCCAGCATCTCATGCACCCCCAGCCCACTCACTGGTGGGGTGATAAAAGAGGGAAAGGCCTTGGTGCTGTGCAAACCCTGTTCAGCAATAACAAAAACATCTCTGTGTTATCAACATTGTGTTCGGCACAAATCCAAAACATAGCTACTGTGAAGGAAATTAACTCTATCCCAGCCAGAACCAAAACAAAGGTATATTTTGAAACATATCAGTTCTTCATTTAATTTGATGTAGCAATATGCAAAAGTATTGCATTCAGCTCTGACAATATCCAAGGCATAAGTTTAAAAGTTATTTATTACCTTAGCTTGGTTTATTTTGCATAGAAAAGCAACCTGAAAAAAATCCAAGGTTCAGTTTTCCATCAGGTATGGAATATTCTGTCTTCTTTTTTGTCTTTAATTTTTTTTAAACTCAGATATGAATGAGACACTACTATGAGAAGCTGAAAAAGTGCCCAAAAGTTGAAAAGTATTTGAAAACCAGAGATTTGGAAAAAAAACAACAAACCCAAACTTATGGGGAAGTTCCTTCTTCTGCTGCTCTGATCTGCCACAAAGACTGAGGGCAAACATTTTGCCTTTCTTCCTCTCAGGTTAAGAAAAATGTTGAAAACCATACTCTTCATAAATAAGGCTGGAAGGAAATTGGCCTGAATGAACAAATTGAGCAGATGTGTCACCTTCCATTACACAGATAAAATAAACAGCTATGTTTTCTGAAGGCACTGTCAAATTACCAGCTACACAATGCCAAAATACTCCTGTATAAGTGAGTGGGTTCATTGCACCTGTGGTAAGCTTGGTAGCTGCAAACCTGACTTTTTCTATTTCGATGTGCTGACCTCATGCCCCTTTGATACTGAACAGTCTGGGCTCCATCTTGGTTTGGGTTATGAATGCCTTTCAAACCCAGAGATATTTATTTAGTTTAATTTACTCTTTAATAATCTGATTGAAATGACATTGTGTTGCTTTCACTGTATGAAGAAAGTGAGTATCATCGCATTCATTTGTTCAGGTTTCTTTTTATTTTCCTATTTGTAGAGGATTTTTTTTGATGAAGGAAGTTTGCTTTTAAAAGAGGAGAAGACAGAAGCCACCCATATATCTAGTTTAGATAAATGAACAATGGAAAATGGATTCGTTGAAGTCTGGTTAAGGATCTGGTTAAAACTCTGGCTTTCTCTAACAGTAGGGAATGTGTTCTATTACTCACTTTCTTGGATTAGATCTAAAAAAACCTGTCAAAGCAAAAATACAAGTTATTTCCTTCTTGCATTTGTAATAGAGGCTATTCTAAAGCTCATACTGAATATGTGTCTCAGAAAACTTTCGTGCTGGAGTTGCAGTGTTCAGGGTGATAGAAAAAACCCCTAAAGTTCTGTCTGTTTCTGAAAATGTAAGCATCTCATCTCGGTTTTTCATTTTAGTTTAGGTGTGGCAGTCTTGAGGTAAAATTCCATCATAGTTAATTGTGTTCTGTGTTTCCAATTGTCTGTAGTTAGACACAGTCATTTCCTTTCCTTCCAGCCCTCTTTCTCACTGTGGTGTTTGTATGAAATGTTAAACAACTGCTTTCTTAAGATCCAGAGGTGGATGTATTTCCAACACAGGTAAAGCAATTCCTGTGAGTGCTCTGTACTCTAGAAGGGTCTTGTTGTTTTGCAGGGGTGGGTTATTTATTTATTTATTAAACCCTGAAAGCCTTAAAGTGGTCCACAAACAGTTGTAACAAAATTCAACATCCTTTAGGGAAAGATGTAAACATCCTTCTGTTAGTCATGCTTTTAAACTCTGCAGAAAAAAAAAAATACTCAAAAGAGGTGAAAAGGCTCATTGAATAAACAGAAATTCCTTCGACACCTTTCGTTAAAAAGAGCTGCAGAAGTTAAAAGTGTCACTGCTGTACTCTGCACCTTATGGAGGTGGGAGGAGTTGACTATGAACCTTCTTAAAGTATCAGTGTAGAGCCAGGCATTTTGGAGTGATCTATAATAGATGTAAGTAGGTTGTATGCAACTGGGAATACGCACTCTGTGCAAGTCTGTGCTCGTTATTACAGCATGACCTAGCTTTGACTCTGCAGTCAATTAAAAGAAGAGCTAAGTCAAGAGAAAAAGACTGTATCCTGTGCATTAAGACACTATCCCCTCCTTCTTTGTGGATTTTAAAATACTAACATTGAGGTTTTAAAAAATTCAACATTATTAAGCCTGCAAAATGAAGAACCCATGAAGTAATACCCTGCCCGCACACTCCTGCCTGTGCATTTTTGATTTAGGTTTTTTTGCCATTTATAAGGCCCTTCATTTACTATTAATTAATTATTATTATATTGCTTATTTATTTATTGTGATCCTATGCTATTTTTCTGACAGGACACCTGCCTTATTTGGTGCACAGGATAGATGGGGCTCATTTAATAATCTTTATTTAATAATTTAATAAACTTCATCATTTGGCACAAGGCCTTTCGTACCCCATTAGTAAAGCTCTGTCTGAAGACAGAATTTTTTCTCCCCTTGCTTTTTTTGGCAGTGCCCATCACTGAATGTCAGAGCACTGTGCAGGCTTTTTTCGAGCTTCACACCAAACCCATGAGGTGAGGGGTGATATAGTTTCCATTTTACGCCCAGAAAAATTGAAGCCAAAGGTAGACTTGCCTTGAAAATACAGACTAGATTTTAATATGTGAAGCCTGCACTTTTTCAGACTCCTGGCTGTTGAACCGGTATTTTATAATTTCACTGCCTAGGTCCTCATATGAGTTGCAGCTAGGATTTCTGCAGAATCATACATTTTACATCTATAAAAACAAAGCACAGTATTAATGACTTCTGCTAAAATTTGTATTTCTAATAATTACTCAGTCGTTGAGACATAGACTTGCAATTCAGGTTTTGGTCATCTTTCACTTGCCTTTTCTTCCTGTAGAACTCTGTTATAATCTGGAGCCATCCAAGAACGATTATTCCAAGTATATGAATGTTTTCTCGAGGCTCAGGAATTTTTTCATTCAAATCCAAGCTGACACATCTTCCCTCCACCTTTTCCCCTAGCACCCAGAGACTGCATTTGTTGCCCATCCAAAACTCAGTAATATTTCATTTCATAAAGCAGATGCTGTTTCCACAGCACAAACTGTTCAGTGTTTCAGAAGCAAATTATATTCTGCTCTGTCTCTGGCTCTCAGACTGAGGGATTATTGAAACACCAGAAATTCTTTCTCAGTGGTCTACTCAGTCTTATGGAAATCATGGTCTCCTTGGCCAGCCCTGGTGCTTTTTCTCCCCTTTGTCCTGTTTCTCCCTTTTCCTGCCCTGAAATATCTTTTTTTGCAGTGAAATGGTTACTTGTTCACAGGGCTGGAAGGTGGGGGAATGGAGAGCATAGGGGACAATCTTCATACTTGTCATTCAGGTGCTGTGTTGGGTTTGCCTGGCAAGGTTTAGGTAGTGGGGGGGCGGCAGGCACAAGGACAGCTCCTGAGAAGCTGCTTGAAGCTTCCCCCGTGTCTGACAGAGCCAATGCCCGCTGGCTCCCACATGGACCTGCTGCTGGCCATGGCTGAGCCCACCAGCACTGATGGTAGTACCTCTGGGATAACAACACCTTTAAGGGGAGAAAAAGCCCTGGGCAATGGAAACTTCAGTCAGGGAAAGGAGTGAGAATTTGTGAGAGGAACAACTGTGCAGACACTGAGGCCAGTGAGGAAGGAGGGAGGAGTTGCTCCAGCACTGGCACAGATTCCTGTGGTGCAGCCCATGGAGAGGCAGCTGTGCCCCTGAAGCCCATGGAGATCCACAGTGGAGCAGAGATCCACCTGCAGCCCCTGGAGGACCCCACACTGGAGCAGGTGGATGCCCAGAGAAGGCTGTGACCCTGTGGGAAGTCTGTCCTGGAACAGCTCCTGGCAGGACCTGCGGAGGGAGGAGCCCACCCTGGAGCAGGTTTGCCAGTGAGACTTGTGTCCTTGAGGGGAACACAAGCTGGAGAAGCCTATTCCTGAAGGACTGCACCCCATGGAAGGGACACACACTGGAAAAGTTTGAGCAGAACTGCAGCCCCTGGGGAGGACTCACGTTGGAGAAATTTGTGGAGAGCTGATTCTTGTAGGAGGGACCCCACATTAGAACAAGGGAAGAGTGTGAGGAGTCCTCCCTCGAGGAGCCACAGAGACCACTTGTGATGAATCAACCACAGCCCCCATTCCCCGTCCCCCTCTGCCACTGTCAGGGAGGAGGTAGAGAAAATGAGGAGTGAAGTTAAGCCCAGGAAGAAAGGAGGGGTGGGAGGAATGTGTTTTAAGCTTTAGTTTTTATTTCTCCTTACCTTACTGTGATTTGATAGGTTATTAAACTAATTTCCCCTTGTTTAGCCTGTGACAGTACCTGGTGAGTGATCTCTCCCTGTCTTTATTTTGGTCCACTGGCCTTTTATATTTTCTCTCCCCTGCTCAGTTGAGGAGGGCAGTGATAGAGAGGCATTGCTGGGCACCACTACAGGTGCCCATCCTCCAGCAGCTGGAAATGCTGGTATGTGCTCAGTGTCAACATCTTTGAGGCAGTTCTCACTGCAGAATTAAAGAAAATTGTGCTGAGCATGTACAAACTGGTTCTTCAAGTGCTTTTAAAATTGTTTGAATTAGAGTTCAAGGGGATGAAACAATGTGCTTTCCTGACATTGGAAGACCATTTCTTTCCCACTGTCAATCTCAGTGTTTCAAAATGTCCAAAACACTAAAATGACCTGAAAAAATGTTACCTGACCTTTTTATTTAAATAGATGGCGAGTGGAGGGAATCGAGTAATAACATATATTTCACTGACTTTGTCCTTAGAGATGACCAAACCATTTTGTCTGAAAATGTCCCAACAAATTCAGCCTGAGGCATACCCTGAGCACGGGGAACTTGAGTCTCAGTGGCTTCAGTTTTTTATGACACTACTGTGCTTCGGACAAGATCACATAAATCGGAAGTATTATGCAATCTTAATAATAGGCTATGTGACCAGTCTGCTCACAACAGACCAGGCAGCATAACTGAAATTCCTAGGTGTACTGTGATTATTAAAAATGAGTTTTCTTTGAGTTGCTGCTAGTTTTGCAGCACATCATAAATGTATTTAAAAAAAAAAAAAAAGAAGTTATGATTTTGCTCTTTAAAATTGATTTTCTTCAATATTCTCCAAACCATAGTGGATCGTATATTGCAAAAGAAATTTTAGTTGTACTGACCTTCTTAATCCATCCTTATTAGTGTTCACTTTCTTTTATGTGATGGTCTCTGTAAACTTGATATAGAATCATAGATTCATGGAATGGCTTAGGTTGGCAGGGAAGATCATTAGTTCCAACTCCCCAGCCATGGGCAATGACACCTTTCCATAGACCAGGCTCGTCAGAGCCCCATCCTGCTTGGCCTTGAACACTTCCAGGGATTAGCCAAGATGAAAGTGTTTTTTCACTGAGACGAGACAATGTTTTTCTGGTTGTATAAAAGATGTGAGGAAATGGCCCTTGTAGCTACTGTGAATAATTCAGGGGTATAATCTATAGATTTTGCTATCCACAGGCACCAATATCCAGTAGTTCTTTATTTCTGTCCGAGTGCAGATGGAATTCTCCTTTAGATCAGCCATCAAGGGGAAGTTTTTCTTCTGAAACAAGCTTATGAATTAGCCAAAACAGGCTTCAGGCACAGATATGAAAAGCAAACTGGAAAACTGAAATAATGGCTGATCCAGCAGTAACAGATGAAAAGCAAACTGGAAAACTGAAATAATGGCTGATCCAGCAGTAACAGGGCCTGGTATTACCTTGATACCATTAACATGTGACTCAAAGTGGTCCTGAGTTGATTTTGTGAAAATATATTGTGGTACCAAATGACTTTACTGTCCTTTATATCAACAGAGTCTTTGTCCTACAGATAAATGAAGTATAGTTAACGTGGATTAAAAGAGCAGTGAAACACATTTATTAGATTTTTAATTAAGTAAATAGCCAAATTCAAACTCAGATTCTCCCACAGGCTTGAATTTCTACTGAGAACTTAGTTTAAATGACAAATTTCTCTGCTGTGTAAAGTGAGGTTAACCAGCCTAGGTTAAACACCCACAAAGACAGGAGTTCCTCCAGCAAAGACAGGATATGAAGCATATTCCTGCACACTATGACTGTAGTCTTGGAAAGCTATTCATTTGAAGAATCGATGAGGTTGCCATGACTCACAGCATCCTCTGAACCTATCAGAAAAACAAGGTTTCAGCCCTGACAGCTGTAGGCTGCTGATTTGTCTCAGCTGCTGTATGTTGTTTTCCTGCTTCCTTCTGTTCTGGGGGCTATCAGTCTTTCTTTTTTCCTTCACCTTCTGCTTAGGGAATTTTCTTAAGCTTACCTGCTGTAAGAAAAGTGTTCAAGGAAACTTTGGAAAACTTTGATATGGCCATTTTTCAGTTAATTAATAACACCAACAGGTGCTGAGGTTTCTAAATTCATTTTCAGGAGCCAATCTAATTCTCTTAGTGTCACATCCAGTAAGGAATCTCTGAAAATCAAGAGATCTGAAACAAGTTTCATGCTCTTCCACTGATCTGTTGTAAGACATTGAGCCAGGTGTCTTATGTTGCAGTTCTCTCCCTTGTAAAGCTTGGATAACAGCTGTTTTAAAGTACCTGGAAATCTAGATGTGAAGTATCATACTCAGGATAAAATGTCCCTAAGTGCATAGCAGAGAAGAATGTGTTGCAATATTTTATGTTTTATAAACAATTCTGAAATCTCTGAAAGACAATGTTCGTAGTACTGGGAATCTGTTATTACTACTTACTTTCTTTTGTTTATTTATTTTTCTTTTTGATACAGGATGTATTTTGCTATGAGTTTTGCTGACATCTCCCATGTGTTGGAAGATAGTTGGGGCATATCTCTCTTTTTATAGCTAGGGCCTGAACTTAATCCACTGCTTATGAATCAAAATAAAGAAATGAAACTACTGTAACAAAAATAAAACCCCAGCATTTATATCACAGATTGATGAAATTCTCAACCTATATACAGCAACATTTTGTGAAATCGCTTTCCTCTAGGTGATGACAGGTTTTAGGGATGAAAAGTAAATGCAATTTGTATAGTTTCATTTCCAGTCTTACAATTCCTCCCATAAAAATAGACTGATTCCTCTCTTCATCTTAAGCTCTTGGCCTATTTCTGAGTGGTGCTGAATATCCACTGCTTCCATGGAAATCGGAGTTGTACATGCTCATTACCTCTCTGAACTAAATGTCTGGAGCACAAAGCTTTGTGATGTAGTCATGTATCAACTATAAATTAGAACAGCAAGTATCACAAGTTCATCTATGCTTTTTCTTTTGTTCAAAGATAATTTGAATAATTTTTATGACTGTGTAGTTAATGCAGACTTCTCTGTTAAGTAGCTGTATCACCAATCACTGTCTATACAGTAGGGCAGAATAAGTGATTGTTTTATTCTATTTCTGGGTATTTTCAGAATTGACATAACCAGATGTAGTCTACAACATTAGGCCTGAATTCATAGAATCATAGAATGGTGTGAGTTGGAAAGGACTTAAAAATCATTTTGTTCCAACTGCCCTGCCATGGGCAGGGACAGCTTTCACTAGACCAGACTGCCCAAAGCCCCATCCAATCTGGCCTTGAACACTTCCAGGGATGGGGCATCCACAACTTCTCTGGGAAACCTGTGCCAGGGCCTCACAACCCTCACAGTAAAGAATTTCTCCCTTATATCTAATCTAAACCAACACCCTTTCAGTTTGAAACCGTTCCCTCTTCTCCTGTGACTGCATCTCCTTGTAAAAAGTCTCTCTCCATCTTGTAAGCTCCCTTCAGGTGCTGGAAGGCTGCAACCAAGTCCTTCCTCATTTGTGGTTCTTCTGGGGGAATGTTTGTAGAGGGGAAGAAACTTTACTTAAGACATTTCCTTAAATTCCACTGGATGTGGTATTGTGAGAGATTAGCTGTAAACTGCTGATAAAAATGAGATTGTATAGTAATAAATAGCAAGCTACTGTCATGCAAGACAGTTTGCTTTACCAGGAGTTAGTATTATTTCATATCCAAAAGCCTGACTTTATCACTTCCAGAACTGGGGTTTGAGTTGCAAAGTTTTTAACGCCAGAGTTGAACTTTCACTTAGAATATAGCACACCTGGATTCCACATATGTTACGTATACCCTCTTTATTTTGTTTAAATCTGGTCTAAGTTTCAGGCTTTTTAGAAACAGATAAAATCAAGCAAGTTCTGCATAGGTTTATTTTTCATAGCTTGTGCAAATTCTCTGCATATATTACTGCTGCTGAGCTGTATTGCTGTGGAAGCTTTAGAAAACTGTTAGAAGAGTCAAATGAACTCATTACTGTTTCTTTGTAGGTAGCACTGACACACCTGGTAATTTAAAGTTTACTACTTACATTAGAAAATAAAATATTTTCCAGTTCTGACATAATTAGATAGTAACTTTTTTTTCCATATGTAATTTGAGAGCTAAGTTAAAATAATGGAAAATCTCTTCTGTGTAGGGAAATAAATTTATCTCTCCTTTCAAAAAAAGCCAACTGGACAAAAGGTATTTCTATGCTAAAGGATTATATTTGCTGACAGAGGTATCAAGGTTTTTAAGACCTTTAAGGTTGTTTTTTTGTTTTTTTTTGTTTTTTTTTTTGTAATCTTCTAAGTGTCTTGATATTTTTCCTGTAATTGAATTAATTTCTGCACAGAGAGCAAATGTTAGAGGTCTGAAAGGCAGGACTGCTGGGAATATGGGTAAGAAAGGCACAATTGAAGGACCTCTAGAACTATTTACTCTTTAAGCAGGAAAAATATACAGCCAACCACAAATTGGAGCTCTTGAGAAACAGCAAAAAGATTATGAAAATAATGACCTTAAGTGTCTTCTGTCATTTAGGATTAAATCTGGTGCGCTTGCAGTTGAACTAGGACCCTGGCCAAATTTCAAATCCATGTCCCACCTTATAGCTTTGTTTAAGTCTATAACCAAAGAGTAAACCTGTGACTCGCCTGTAACTTTTAACAGATCCCACTGTCATTCTTTTGTGTTAACAGAAGGAGATCTTGGCACTACACCATGGCTGTGTTCCTTTGTTGATTGAGGGGAGCACCTCTGTGCAGGTGCTTTAAAAAATTGATTCAGTTGGAAAGAGCGCTAAAGGCCAGGAATTCTCACTTTTTTTTTCTGAAGTTTGGCCAAATGCTTTTCCAGGGTGGAGAAAACTCTGTATTTTATTGTAGTGAGGAGTGGTAGTACTCTACAGTTTAATACCTTTACTTTCTTTATGGAGTGAGTTTGGCAGAGCTGCAGTGAGAGCTCCTGATGGTACATATCACGGAAGGAGCCTCCCTCTAGCTGAGTCCATGGGAGCTGCACTACCCTCTTCTCTGCTGAGCACAGTTATTTGCACATCTGACATGCCATTAAAATGTTAATGAGCTTTTTTTTTTTTTTAGCTTTTTATTACCATCATTAGTTCCCACAGAATGAACGCACATGGTTGTAATTCTAGCTGGAGCTCATCTCGTTCAGGGTAACCTGCAGCTCTCATTGTCTCCAGCTTTGGAAATTCAGAGCATCCATTTTGTGGTCAAAAATGCAGGATACCTCTTGGACTGATACTTGTTTGGCCTGTTGGATGCACTGTTTCAGCTCATGTGTTGCTTTTCCATGCCCCTGCACTTTGGGAATCACAGCAGTGGCATTGTGAGGCTGCAAACCAGGCTCACTCACCATATTGATGCCTGTGCAGGAGACTTCAGTCCCCTCACTTCAATGATTCTGTGGAATTCATAATTATTGCTTCTGGTGCTTCACATGAAGGGAGCAGAACAAGTTCAGTCTGCACTGCATCTGCCTTGATAGCCTAGATTAAAACGTGCACTAGCACATGGCTGACATTTGCTATCTTGTGTTTTGCCAATGTGCATATTTGCAAAATAACAGGAAAATCTCCTGCTGTGGACTAATATGCTGAATCAACGGTGGCTATTGAACTTTCACTGAATATTAACTTCTACTGCACTTTGCAAACATACTTAGCAAAAGGTGATCATGCCAGCCTGAGCTATTGATTGTAATGTAGATCTGCTACCACTTACCATTGCCAGCTCTTCCTATAGAGAGTGCCAGGTGAATGCTCTGATATGCTTTTCAGTGTCATGGTGATGAGGACTTGTGAACTGTTCTTTGTCTGATGTCAGGTGGTTTTTCATTTGCCTTTTGAGATAAAGCTCTCTTTTCCTGCTGTGGTGGTAATTCTCAGCAACTTGCTATTAAATCTGTTTTATGTGGGGTTTTTTGTTGTTTGAACTACCTTACAATACTGATTAAAGGTCAAATTTAGCAGTCTTTTTCCATAAACTCTAGAGTAAGCCTTTCTGATATCACCAGGATTGTTTGGATGTAACTAGTGGAAGAATTGGATCCTGTACTCTTGCTCAAGAGAAGTCAAAAGGTCAAAGTCCAGCTAAAGATTCATGTTATCATCAGAAATGCAAATAAAGGAGATGAGGGTCACGAGGCTGACGAAGGATGATGGGTCAGCATCTTGGGCACTCCCAGATGATGGCACATGAAAATCCTGCAGGGAACTTTCAGGCATTGGATCTAGGAATATCATAAATTAGTTAATTCAATGGACTCTCTGCAGTGTTTAGGATCACAGGAACATGAAGTTTTACTGATATATTTCTTGTGCTCCAGGCTGGAGAGGATGAATGAGGCGTCCTTTATTTATACCCAAATTTGCTATGCAAATCTTTTTTCCCCACAAAGCAGTTCCTTTGACTGCAGTCCACTGAGCATCACTAAGCACTCAGTGTCGCATTTCATGGCATTTTTTGTTGATTATTAACTCTACAATATCACAGGTGCAATTAATAAATTAGACTTAATCTACAGAATGCAATAATAGTAGGCCTCACATATTTCCTGATTATTTGTCTTCTCAATGGAGCTGTCCCTTGAAATGAGTTGATCTGCATTCTAAGAAACTTGCAGAGAGGTACTCTTAAGTGACAGAGCAATTCAGTTTTCTGATTTACATTACTCTGCTTTACTGTGATCATGACTTTGAGGATCAGCAAAGCAACCTTTGAAAGCTGGTTCACTTGGACAGCTGGTAATAAAAGGCTCTGTGTCAGTAAGTATTATATATCTGATAAGAGTTTCTGACTTGAACTATATGCAAAAGTGAAATGAACTAGTGTTCCTACTGATCATGCCATGCAAGGTCAGTACAAACTACCGAAATATTGGATTGCAAAACAATATGCTCTTAGCAGTAAAAGTCCAAACTCAGTACAGCTTGATGATTATGGGGAAGCACAGAGCTGTGCAATAAAATTAACGCTGTGTTGAAATCAGGTCCCAAAAAAGATTATAAAATCTGAATGAAGTTTAAATTTCTTTTTTTGGTTGTTGTTTTTTTAATGTTCTGTGCAATTCTAATTCCTTTGCCTTTTCATTTGTGCACTTAACCTCAGTGACAGTCACAACTGAGGAAGAAAGTCCAGCTGGAGCCCAAAGGATCAATGAAAGGGAGGGAGAGGCAATTCCCTTTTCTGTGTGTATGTTGGTGTATTTTTTCAATACCAGTGATAACCTGAAAGCGATAAAGACTGAGAAGCTAAAAAGCTGGAACTTGAGAAAAAGAAATACTTCCCATAGGGACAGTAAACACATGAAAATACTGTCATTGAAACTGCAAAGAATAAAGCACAAGTAACTTAAAAATACCCCAACTTTTTTTTTTTTTTGGTGAAGATGCAGTATGATAAAAGCAGGACAGTGGACTTATTGGAAACAGAAAATAAATAAAGGAAGCCAGGATTGCATCCTGTCCATAAATTTCATATCTTCTTTCATCCATTTTTAAGAGCTTTTAGCTGCAGTAAAACAATGGTCTAAAGGATTGAAGACTTTTCCACATTAGTGGAAACTTTACTGAAGTTAAAAGAACTTCAGTATGACGTTCTTACCAAATGACTCATCATATTTGATCATTTCATTGGACCCCAAGAGGAAGGAAAAACTGAGTCTGTTTGTTCTCATTTTTAATCCCCTGAAGAAAGTCAATATTTTGCTATATATCTAGCTCTACAAAACATGGTGGCCACATCATGCTTCACTGTGCAACCTGAAACTGATTTATGCTCCCAGTTATATGAATAAAAGGCACTGGCAGTACTGCTGTTCCTCTAGTTGCTGGTTACTTGCTGCTTTCCTACTGACCTCTAAAAATGTGGCTGAGATGGAAAACTTGATTAATTGTTACTGTCCAGATAGATGAAGAGACTGCAAATGAAGAAAAGAGGGTGGCAGGTCTAACCAGGCTTGGGACACACAACAGGTTTAGGAGCATGGGAGAGGTCTGCTCCTCCCAGAGGCACTTCTCTGCTGAGAAAGCACAGCAGTCAACCTCCTGAACCGTGGCATTCACCCTCTGTTAGCAAATAGGCATTAGTTTTACTGGTAGTGCCTTGGGTGTGTTAGTTCACACAAATGACCACTGATAAGATTGCCCTGCAGTGCTGTATGGCGCCTGTTGTAGTGTTTTCAACAGATTCAGCTGAGGGAATGGCCCAGAGTGGAATTTGTTCTTTATTTAAAAAGGGAAATAAAACTTAGAAAAAACCCAATAAACTCAATTCCCAGCCTTCAGCCACAGTTGCAAGGATCCTTGTACAGTAATGGTAACTAGTTTCCGTGTGCCTGCAGGCAGGTTACCTCTCCCCTTTGCTCTTTAAGAATGAGAATTTGAGTTGACTTTGCTGAGAGATGGACTCCCACTTCCAGGAAGGAGGCTTAGTATTCTCCCAGCCCAAAGGTTAAGGCTCTAATCCATCCCCTGGAGCTAAAACTAGGCAATGATAAAATTTTCCCACTCCTTACAGAACGTAATTGTTGTCAGAATATTTTGAAATGAATAAAGGTTACACTTAAAACTTTCCATCCACACATCTTCCCTATTGGCTTGGTTGCTGACATTGTTCTGATTTTGAGAGTACAAAGATTCTGTAAAAACATCTTTTTTGTCATGACACTAAAGAATTACTGCTATTCACAGCTTGGGGAAATACCATCCTCCTCCTCATTGGCATGGTTCCATTAATTACTGAACTTGAATTCACGTTCAATTCTTCATCAAGATCCATCCAGGGCCACTAAAAGTGCACCATCTACCAAAACAGGGCAAACACTGAATGAATATGTGTATGCGTAAAAGTCCCCCTTAATTTCCCTCTGTCTCTTACTTTGACTAAAAACCAGAGTTATGGGCTTGATTTAAAGAAATTACAGAAGAAATTACATTCTTCTTACCTGTCATCTAAATGTTTTCGAGCATCTCTGGACTGCAGCTTTATGTAAGAACTTTTCTTTCTTGTTTCTCTTTTCAGGTTTTCCTGTCTTTTATGCCATGGTATAAAGGATACCAAGAAAGTTCTCGATTAACCTAACTGAATCAAAATCAAGTATGGTTTGGCCACGTTCCTTTAGGACACCATTATCGTAATGTGCCTGGCCTTTTTACATAGCTAAATTAATCTGTGGTTATAGTGGTGAGGAAAGAGTCCTGATGTGTTTGTACTGTCAAACTTTTCAACACCATACTGTACATTTCTCTTAAGAGCATACTTGGAAAGAAAAATCCCTTGTTGCCACGTAGATAGACTTTAGGCAGCTCTTCACAAGAGCAAGCAGAGCTGGAGCTGAAGTTTACTGTCTTCTTGAAGAATTAATTGCATCTTAGAAGTTAATTTTATTGAAATATTTAATGTAAATCTATACAGCTGTTAGTTGTTTATACAAGGAGATAGAACTACGTAGTACAAGTCAACCTAACATGCACAAAGCTGGGCTTAAACATGTCCATAACTTGCATCAATAAAGCTTCTTCTCTCAATGCCATCTTCAAGCAAAAGCCATGAAATTCAAGCCTGATGATTGAGCTCATGGATTTTCCAGCCTGATTGTTATTGAATTCAAAGCATTTGCCAAGTTCTTATGGCCTCCTTAAACCACTGATAATATTAGCAGATTTGTAATTAGCTGGACTGAACTTTTAAGGTCATTTTCTCTCCTGTAGAATAAAACTTGTGGGCTGACCCCATTAGTCAGCTAAGTGATCAGTGTGTATGGGAATCAAAATACACCTTTGAGCCCAAATTCCTAGGCCTGGGAAGGAAAGTGGAACCCACAGTGAAGCTCCAGGGGAGTATCAAAGCTCCTGCATTCTCAGGCCTAGACCTGCTCATTAGGAAGACAGTAGTAGGAGGTAGCAGTCTACCAAGTAGTCTAATTAGTAGCCTAGCAGTCTCCAAATTCTAGGTCTTTGTGTATCAAACCCAAAATCACAGCAAAAGACATGTTCCTAACAAGCCAAGACTTTTCTTGCACTTCCTCCATGCATCCATCCTGCCTTTTTCTAGATCTACTGGTCAATGGAGTGTAAGTCTGAGCAGAAAAAACAGGGTTCAAGTTTTAGAAAATGCCTTGAGTTGTACTCCACAGTTCTGACAAAGAAAAATCAGGACTTAATTTCTTTCAGATTTTAGTGGGTGTTTTGCTAGCCAAGGAACTGACTCGGAATCAGCCTTGAGTTCTCTGTGTAAAATTGCTTTTTAGGTATACTTCACTTTTTTTTTTTTTTTTTTTTCAAAGAGATATTTTAAATACCATGAGGTTTAGTCAAAATAATGGAAAATTTGAATATCTGGATCTCTATTGGTCCAAGAACAAGAAATTTTGATCTAAGACAGTACAGATAACATGATATCTTTTAATAAAACAAGAATATTTAATCTAATCTTTATATAATAATACATCCAGGAGAGGAACTTCTGGGCCCTCGATCTTGAACTTTCTAAAATGTTCTTGTTCCAATAAGAAGTATCACATTATCTACCTTGTCTACTTAAATGCATGTTTAGAATGATGGATTAGTGGCTATTTTGGGTGCATTTTTACTGTGTTGTTATCTTGAGTCTCATTTAACTTACGCAACCCTTTTCAGAGTTATAAATGTGCAATCTTTATATGCCAAACTGAATCATGATCTCTTTTCCCTCCATGCTCTAGTCACATTTTGAAAAGAAGTATAGTTTACACAGTTACAGAGTGTTGCATTGATGTATCCTTGGTTTATTTTTATTACATTTTCTGTCATTTTTGTCAGTGAGAGAAAATACTTTCAAGAAAAGAGAACAGTTTTAAATAAATGTTATGCAGGAAAAATAGCTAAGAGCCTAAAGGGATTATTACTGGAAGTATGATATCTGTGGAGACATACTACAGTTGTTATAGCAGAGAGGAAAGATTGTGTTACAATCACTGCTATTATCAAACACTGCATGACTGATAACATTTGAGAATCCCAGTCCTTTAATTGCAGGTTTTTTATTGCTTGCATCACTAGTTAGCTGGATCTGTAGAGATAAATAACAATAAATCTAGCCCAAGCAGCCTGTTGTGATTGCATGTGTTTTACAAGCCTGCTCCACAACAAATAGCAACCTAGGGCCTGAGAAAAGTAGAGAGGTAGGAGTAATTATAGCAGAAAGGAGTCCTTGGTTTCCTTGGTTAGTACCCTGATGCTTTTGCAGCATTCCCAGGGACCAGGTCTTGAAGGGCATTAGATGCTTAAATGCAGTTACAGAGTTGTCTTTCATCCACACAGAAGTCAGTCTAACTTCTGTGAGAACAGTATTGCCTCGTGAACAGAAATGTACTAAAAAAGCAGGTTCTCTCCTTGGAGACACAGATGACAAATGTGTGACATGAAGGTCAGCACTTGATTTTACCATTTGATACAGGAATGAAAAGTACAATAGAGGACTTGTTCACCTGTAACAGTTTGGGTTCAGAGAGAGCTTGAACAAAGGATGCAAACTTGCCCCCGTGCATGAATAAGGAAATCCTAAGAAGAACTACCTTTGTATTTTTTCTCAAGACCTCACTAAGGGAGTAGTTTGGAGCTGCTGCCAGGCCTCCCTTGGAGCACTTTTAGATAGGGACTGTCCAAGAGATGTGCTGCGAGAGAGCATCTCCCCTGCCAAGCCTGACCACTTTGTGGGCTGTGGCATCTGGCTCTGGGCCTGATGGAAAAATGAAGTTTGCCATGAGCTTTCTTCACTTCATGACCACAAAAGACATAACCCTGCTAAGTGAATGACAGAAGGCTGCAGGATTCACTGAGGCCCTTATAAGGTGCTTTGTTTTTTCATATGAGGATTTCAGAGTGGTTCAGAAACCTGAAGTCTCCTCTGGAAAATAATGATAGGTTTTAAGTTGCCTGATGAAGGAGAAGAAAAAAAGTCACGAAGTTTGAGTACATACTATGTTGATTGGGCTGCTGGCAGCTGCTTAGAGAAAGTCAGAAAAAATGCAGTTATATTTCCTCCCTTTCCCCACCTTTCCCAAAATTTCAGTTAAAACAGTAGCCCACTTTCTGAAATCACCTACTCTTCAAGGGCTCTGGGTGCCTGCATAGATTCATCACACACATCCTTTGCTTTTTGATCATAGTCTCCTAAAGTATTTGTTTTGGTTTAAAAGTGTTTAAATAGCAAGAGATGTGTATGTCTATAACAGTACTTTCTGATAAATTCTGCAGTAGAGATTAATCTCTGACATCCTCAAGAGGTCCTTTGAATTTGTAATATGCAATGACCACACAGGACACCTCTGCAGCTTATCTGCACCTACACTGCCCAGGAGGCATTGCTAAGAAGCAAAGAAGTAACAACTGAAGTTGTGAGGATTACAGAAAGCCAGCAGCAGAGATGAGACTAGGGAAAAAAAGAATGGGAACAATCCTAATGCTGCCACATACACCATAGGTCTGTTAAGGACCATGTGAGAGCTTGATCTGGAGCTTGGCCAAACCCAAAATGAAGCAGAGATCAAGATGGCATAAGTGGGATGTCAATGATCGGTTACAGCATTGCTGTTCAACCATCAAAATGCTTCTAGCAGAGAAGCAGGAACTTAACAGCTGAGCAACAAGACAAGTTTGGGAGGTGTAAGGAAAAACAGCAGCTGCCACAGAACTGCTATTTTTGTGGTTATCGTCTATACTGCTCAATTCTGGGCTTTAAATGAGAAACCTTTGGGGCGCCCCTACGTCTGTGGGAAGGGAGCAGAGCCTGCAGCTGGGTTTCTGTCTGGCAGCGTGAACATGAATGTCTTCTGTGAGACTGGGAAGGGAGTCTGTCTGTAAAAGCAGCTACTTTCACCTACGTTTATCCTGGCTCTTTTCAGTTATCCATTCCTAGATAAATTCCTTCAAAAGTGGTGCCAAAACTGCAAGGTGCTGGTCAATTTTTGCACGCTGCCTGAATGACTCACCTCATTTCTCAGATTACTGACAAAACGGGGGAAAAAAAAAAAGAACAAAACCTAGTGGGATTGAAAACACTTGGCAAGCGTGAACTGTCACTTTTGTGAATCACAATGGCTCTTCTTGTGCAGCAATTTCCCATTTTTTGACAGTGGCTGTCAAGATAAATGTATGGTGAGGTGCAAGGGGGTGCAACAGCAGTTAGGTGTACTGTATCAGGGAGACAGTGCTGCTACAGACGCTTTCCTGGTGATAATGCTGTGGTGCCTCTACCAGGTGTACAGGCAGCACAGGAGATGAGGTGTGCAACCTCATTTCTAGCTAAGTTCCTAGCTAAGGCTCTGAGGTAAATCTGGAGAGAATCCCAGAGAACATGAGTGTGGAGTACCAGAGGCTGGTGGATCCACTGGGAAATCCCCATGTATCAGGATACAATAGGGTCTATTAATACACCCAGCAACCCTGGAGCACCCACTGTACCACTACCTGACTTCAGAGTAACAACCACTGGGGATTCCCAGGCAGTACGGGGAAATCACATTGTTTCTGTGGGATGTGAGTATCGTTGTGAAGCTGGTTGTGAAGCTTCTTCTCTGACTTGCCATTGGAAGAGTGGGGAGGTGCCTGTTTGTGCCAAGCACTCTTAAATGTAGGGGATCTTTTTTGAGAATACTTTTAGGCTGAACAGCAGTTCAATAGCTGCCTGTCACAGCTTGTCCCCGTGTTTGCTGCAGATGACTCTGATCGCTCACTTTGCAGGCACAATTGCTTCTGGCTGAGATGGGTCTGTGAAACAGGAGGCTGAACTCATGCTGGAGGTGGCTTGGGTTGAGTTAGAGGGATTCAAGTTGATGAATGGTCTTCAGCGATTCAGGTCTGTAGACATGAATGAAGACTCTGGCCTTGAGCTCCCTTGTTGCTGACTACAGTAGTCCTTTTCTGTAAATGCATGCAGTGGAAGATACTAATACATTAAATTGTATATGATCACACACTTTATGTCCTTAATAGGATTCACCAGTAATATAGTGAGTGCTAAAGGCTAATTACCCATAATAGTGTATTCTTATATTTTAGTATTTTTTAGGCAAATAGATTGATTACTCATAAGTGAATATTTGATCATCATCTATGTGTACAACTTTCTGAACTTTGGGCTGAGTTTCTACGCAAAGCCCTGCTGAGAAACAGGAATTTCAATGAGTTGATATGAACACTTCAACAAGCTGCTGCACTGAAAGAATTGCTATCAGCAATTAATGTGGGTGCAAGTCAATTAAGCCAGGTGAGGGAAAGATTCTGCTAGGAAAAATGTTCCTGCATGTAATTTTACTCTGTCCCTGGAGAGCAAAACAAAAGGCTACAGTCTACTCTATTCTTACAATAAGTGTGCAAAATTTAGTAGTTATCAGGGATAAAGAATGTAGGTCATTGATCAGAATCTGTAGCTTGTTGATGTACTTTTAATGAAGTATCCCAACAGAAGTCTCAAAGCACCAAGTACTTCTGTCAGTGTGCTTAGAAATCGTGTCAGAAAGTTGGCTACCTAAGTGAAGAGTGTGAAAGAAATGAATAATAAATGATCTTTGAAACCAGCACATATTAAGCTAGCACCTTTCTCAGGCCTTGGAACTACCTTAGTAAAGCTGGGGGTAAAAAATTAAGGTTGGCACTTGGTAAATTTATACACAAAGAAATTATAAGTGGGACATGTTCCCAGGTGGGTTTTTTCAATCTCTCATTGTTTTTTGTTGCTTTGTTTATTGAACATTTCAATATCTTCAATATCTTTGTCTTCATAAATATCTTAATGTATCGAAGATTATTATAGTTGCAGCAGAGTGGTTCTGGCAGAGGTTAGTGTCAGAATTGGGCAAACATTGTTCATTTTGTTGCCTGAATCGTGTTATAATACACTAGAGTATTTTCTTCCCCTGTTTGTAGCAATGTTTGTTATGTGAAGGGACACGAGTAAACTCTGGGAGGAGAGGTCATTGCTTCCGCAAGTGATGATCGAGGTCTTTGCTTCAGCACCCACAATTCCACACTCACATATGGGTTTTTAGAGTTTCCCACATCAGGTGTGCGTGTCTTCATGTGTATGTTCTCCTTTTCTCTGTAACAGTCAGACAAGAGAACTCTCTTGTAATTCAGACTGAAAGAGGAGTGATAAAAGTTGATGATCCAGATACAGAGGAGAAAAGAGACAAGGAATTTTCTTTCACATTGCAACCAAGAAAGAACAAACTGGCTCTTACCTTCACTCAAATCCTTTAAATTCAGTGAGTCACATTTAAAACTCATACAATCAGGAAAGCTGCTCACTATAAACAGGGGCTAAAGTTTTATGTTAATTTTACTACACAATCTAGCAGATTCAACACAAAGACTTTGTCTTCTGTCTGCATAGAAGGTGTCATCGCATGCAGTAGTTCAGACATGATCTACAACTGAATAGCAAGAGGGTACCCGTATGTGTCTTGGGCAGAAGAAGAACCCAAGTGAGGACCATGTGTTGGTGGGAGGGAGTGTGAAGGAAGATAGTGTATAAGTTGAAGCAATGATGAAAGGTCTGTCGTGCCCACCTAAAGGGTCATTTGGGGCCATTTTTTTTCTGGGCATTTTGAAAGAAAAAACAGGGCTTGATAGATTTTAAAATCTGCTTTGAGTGTGTGTTTAAAAAGAAGGTTGTTTTTGGAACCAAAGCTAAACTTTAGGAATCCAGAATTAAAGGAATAGAGGTGGAGCACAGGGAGAAGTTACTGAAATGTTCAGCCCTTGTCATATGGTCAGGCTGACTTTGTCAACACCTTGTTTTCATCACAACTACTGGTAATTTGAGTCCTTTATACAATTGCTTCTTGATATGTGCATACTTTGGAAAAGAAAAACATTCCTGGTGAATCAACTATGTTTGTGGTTAACTGTGATTAGCTAATATTCTTTTTTCCTATATATGGCCTAGTTAGTTTCTTTTTAATGTATTGGTTACAAATCTCCCCTTAAAATTTATGTACAAAACCCCAGTGAACATCATAGTAAACATTGCACTGTCATTAACCTCTACACCAAAAAATCATGAAATAGATGTAATAAAGGGACCAGCACAATAATATTGATTTGTGATTCTTGTTTCCATGACTGACCAATATGACCACAAGAAAATCCTTTAACCTATCTTGCTACAGTAACAATTCAAGCTTAGTACTTGTCCTGAGCTTAATTTGGCTAAATAAATTTCAATAAAGTGTTTTGATCAGTTTATTTAAATACAAGGCATGACTGAAGCAAAGTCTGTTCTTAATGCTATATTTTCTAGTGCTGAGATGAATGCTGATAGAACTAAAATAAAAAAGATAAATACAGAAGAAACACTACACAACCATTTGAAAAAAATCATTTACACACTCCCTGTATGCTTTATCTTCTTTATTTTCCCCCAAGGAAAGAAAAGTAAGATGTAATGGCAAAGAGTAGGATATTTGGCCAATTTATGATAGAGGAAGAAACCAAAATGCCTTACTGAAAAGAAGGACAATTCTCCCAAAAGTAGGGCAGCTTACTGCACATTAAGTACCTTTGGATTATGTGTATTGTATCATGCTTGCTTTGTACACACAGTTAGTTCAAATGTGGGGCTTCCCACATAAGCTGAGGAACAAGATAAAGATATAATGCCATATCAAACAGGGTCAGAACACACAGCTGTCAAGAAAATAACCTGGAGAACAGCTACAACTGGTTGAGCTCATGTGAAAAATGAAAATGTCACTGGTACTTAGTCTGGAGATCAAATCAGTTGAGAAAAAAACAGAGTAGACCAGTGATGCTGGAGCAGGTTACACAGAACAAAATTCTACACCTGAGAAGCAAAATTTGTATTTAGAATAACTGTGCCAAACCTGTGAAGTTTGTGTGCCTTTAAGGGCAAGATAATTTCAGTGTTGCAAAGGGTGCAAAAGACATAGCATGATGGGGAATTTTTTAAGGTATTTCTTTTCATAATGAATTAACAGATAAACTGGGGGGGGGGGGTTGTGTTCTAATGGCACTTTGAGGACAGTATTTCCAGGAGCCCTTTCTCCAGAAGCAATGGATGTGTAAGAATATCACATGCAGACTGTTTATTTCCACTCTATAAAGTAGGGTGTTGGAGTTGCTGGGCTTTGCCCTCTCAGGGGTTGTGTGTCCCTGGTCCAGGTAAATCATTCCTGGCTAGACCTACAAAGGAGCCCAGCTCCAGAGGACAGACTAGAGCTTTGAGTTAAACTACTTAGCTTCTTACACTTGGGGAGTCAGTTCATACAGCACAGAACTCAAAGGGACAGGTACCTTGAGAATAGGTATTTCCTGGGCAGGAAAGAGGCTGGTAAGGGAAGGATACATCTTTGGTCCCTTTTAATGTTGATAAGAAGAGCAAATAGAGAGCTGAGAGAGAAACAGTGGTTAAGTGAGAGGGTTTGAAGGTTGGCAATAGTTACTTGATAGAGAGTGTTTGACCTCCTACCTTTAAGATTACAGCAGGCAGTGTGAAAACATCCATCCTGAAATTCATGTCTAAAGTGTGCCTAAGTCCTGTTTAGTTGCTAGAGCCCTTATTTGGGTATGCCCTGAATCGTTCTGCATCAGCAGGATCTCTTGAGGTTTGAAGCTGAGCTAGAAAGAGAGTATGATAGGAAAACTGCTTTTCTGACAGAACTTTTCAACCCTTTATCATATTCCACTTAAAAATTGCCTTACACAGACGTATCTGTGATTTTTTTTTTTTTTAGGAACTGTGCTGAATTACGATCTGACAGTGCAAAAAGTATGTGGGAAAGTGAAGGTGAGGGCATATTAGCATGCAGAAACTTAATATAACTGCAGTGCACTACTGCCTTCCTTGAAAATAAATTGATATATTTGCAAGCAGGGCCTGCTTGGCCTCTCTGTCTGAAACAGTGATCTTCCAGGTTCTTTTGCATATAGTCAAAATGATACTTCGGTTGGCAAGAGGAAAGGGCCAGAGCTCCTTTATAAGGTTGTCTACAGATGTAATTTTAAAGGGGAAATTTCCCTTCATCTGTGTCAGAAACAAGTGTCAGAATCCAAGGTACATAAACCATTTTTTTTCCTCAGTTTTAAATTTGAAAAACTTAATAAAATGAGTTAAGAAAGGCAGTGGCTGTGAAGAGAAGTCTCAGGGCACTGGAGGTGGGAGTCAGTAAGATCTGAAATGTAATTTACATTTGAGAAGTGTTGCAGCCAGGAATTAGGTTTCCCTCAAAGTTTCTAAGGGATTGAAAGAGAAGTGTGGGTGTTCTCTCTCTCAAAAAGAGCTGTGTCTGACCCACAAAATGTCTAGTTGGGATTTAAGTAAAACAGGCAGAGCTTCAAACATCAGAACTCCCCTGTTTCTAAGCGATGAAAAGATTTGCTGTGGGGAATGGTGGTGTTCAGTTGAATAAAAAAATTGTAATCTTTAATATCAATGTCCCTTCAAGGCATGAAGACTGACTCCAAGTTCTTCATCGACAGAGAGACGAGAATAAGAAGCCCACAGATATCTCCAAAGACACTGAAATATGAGATGACACCTCTTCTCAATCTCCTGTGCACTGAGTGAAAATATCTTTGCCTGGCAGGTAGGAAAATGGGGCAGACCACATATGAAGTACTGAGACTACAGAGAGAAGCTAAATCAGATTCTTGATTTCCAGGTACTGCGCTCAAGCTACAACCATTTGCACAAAAAATGTGACTATTTATTAGCTTTAAATCTTATGTTATGCTCCAGCTATGCTATCTATTAATGACTGAGAATCTGTTTGAAATTCTCCACAACAGTTGCACAGATCTAGTGAACACAAAGGGCTACCTTTTTCAATGTGAATTTTGGTGTTTTAAAGGGATAGTGAATGGAAAAGCCAGGTAACTTTTTAAGTCTAAATGTTCGATGTAGCTCTTTTGTTGACTCAATTTTAAATGGCTTTTTTTATTAGTTTAACAGTAGAAGATTAAACTACATGAATGTGCTCATTAGTAAAATACTGTTGAGCCCTAAACCCATCTATTGCATACAACATTTTCCTATGTACCACTGTACTAATACAGATGTCTCAAATGCCTGTTAAAAGAACAGTACCTGCACCTAGCCAGACTGCCTACCTGCAGCAATGCTATACTGCAGGGAGAAATGGTTGGTGACAGGAAAACCAAATGCAAAGAGAACTGAAATTTGCATTAAAGCCAACTCATGGGCAAAGTACATTTACTAGCTCAGTTGGAGAGATGATCAAGCGCCCTTAGTGGAACAAAAAGGTGCTGAGGGAGTGGATTGACTGCCAAATGCATTAGTCCAGAGCTGTATGGGCTGCTCTCCTGTAAACAAAGAGCCCTGCTCACCTGCTAACTCTGTGTGGAAAGTAGAAAGCCAGGGGGAAAGCTGAGTGCGTTTTCACACGAGTATTGTAACCATCAAATTCTCCCTTTCATATAAAGACTTGTTCAAAGCTGTAAATTCTGACTAGTGTCTCAGGCCAGAGAGACTGTTCTCTCCATGTTTATAATTCCTAAGGTTTACAGTGAAATTTGTGAGGCGTCTCCACTGGCTTAGACAAAATCTGAGGAGCAGCATTATATTTTCTTTGGTTTAGGCTTTTTTAAACTTTTCACATTTTTGTCTGAGTTCTTTATCTTTTAATCTTTAATATTGCATTATTGATCTACATAGGTAGAACTCTATAGCTATAGAGAGATGCTACTTTGAAAACAGGTGCAATACTTTTTAATATGGAAGCAAGTGGCCCTCTAGAACTCCAGGTTGAATAAATCAAAAATTTTACCCTGAAAAAAGGCTTGAGGGAGCTTAGGGGAAATGATTTTTTTGTTTGTTTTGTTATGTAACCTACTTTCTAAAGACATAAGTAGAAATTATCACAGGTTAAGTGGGAGAATTGGAATCTATCCAGCAAGGAGGAAAACTTTTGCCATCTATCAGAAGGACTAATCTTTTTCAAATGCTTCAAATACAATCAAAATCAATTCTTTATTTTTCCCACTGTCCTTGTCTGCTTATCTGATGGGAAGTTTGAAAAGGGATATTCCCATAAAATGGATAAGACTTACTGATCCAAATACTTTAAAGTTAAAAAAGCGACAAAGTTAGCACAAATGTAATGCAAATTTCTTCTTGCTGTGGCTCCTGGAGTAGCTGCATGACGATGAGGATTCCAGCAACTCCAGTAACATGTTTATGATCTCTGAAGTGCTGTGATGGCATTGAAAATACTTCCCCAAAAATTAAATTACAACAGATAAAACAGCTGGAGTTTCTTAGGTAGATGTGTTTTTTTTTTTTTTACTTACAATTCTTTAATTTTTTTTTTTGATTCTGCAACTTTTCATTTGAATAATATGAAAAATGGTTTTATTATATAATGTTTATCTACAGCCTTCTACAAGTAAAAGATTACCACTGTGCTATTTTGTATACTTAAATTCACTCATTCTAACCCTTATCCTGTTACTTTCCAGTTGATTTCTATTCACAATATCTCACTTCTGCAATAAATAACTTCCACTTCTTGTGATTTTTCAAACATGAATGCATTTGTTGTCTTGGATAGAGACTAGATGATCCAGCTACGTCTATTTAGCAAGGCATAATAAAAGACTCCGTTTCTGTATTTGTGAAACTACATCAGTGCTAAGTAGTTTCATAAATGCATTGAAATTATCTCTGATTTGAGCAAAGGTTACATAAATTAAAGCTATTTAAAAATGAGTGTTCTTTTTAGCCAGTCAAAATCTCCCAGTGCACAATGGCATAAACTATCATGCATACAATATTTCTTCTGCTGAGCATGATATAACTTATGACTAATTATATTCCCCCTGAGTGATTCTTGCCTAACTACATTACATATAAGAACAGTGGGTTTACTGCCATGACCAGAGATTCAGTTTTAAGGGGGGTTAATGGTGGGAAGAAGTTAAAGAACTGTGGACTACAGCTCTGCTGAAATTTTGGGCTACAGTTATTCAAATATTCACAGCAGTAGGTAAATTTCTTCCAGCTGAAGTGTCAGGTATATCTAAATAAGCAACTGTTTAGGACACCTGAGACTTCAAACAGCATCCCATAAGCACTTTGTCCCTCCTGACCTTTGTATTATGAGGATTTTCTGGGAAAAAAAGGGAGTTCATCATGCACTTGCTGAATAAAGAACTTTTAGCTGTCATTTCAGCAATCCCATTATCTGTTTAGACCCTTTGAATTAGACAGCTAAGCCATGTTTTCTGTCAGTGTACACACTGACTGTGATGACTATGACTGAAACTGCCATCTGCACCCTAACTGAGAAGGCGCTGAATGGGTACAATCATTTCCCTGTAACTTCTGGAAATCTTTTTCAGCAAGTGCTCATCACTATATTAAGAGTATCCATTCACCTTGTAATTCTCTCCTTCTTTATTTTTGGTCTCAAAGGGATTGCTTTCTGCAGATCATAGGACAGGTTTTCATATTCCTATCCCTGAAACTGTTCAAGGCCAGCTTGGATGGAGCTCTGAAAAACCTGGTCTAGTGGAAGGTGTTCCTGTCTATGGCAGGGAGTTGGAACTAGATGAACTTTAAGGTCCCTTTCAACCCAAACCACTCTATGATTCTATGATTTGTCTAAAAATAAAAAAAAACAATGCCAAATATGCAAATTGCAAACAGGTGCCAAGATGCCTTGCTTTTTTTCCCATTACAGTGAAGAAAGTCATTAAACAGAACGAAAGTGGAATCTGCTGACAGAAACTACAGATTGAGTGCCATTAAACATACCTTATTCACTTTCCTCCCAGTCTTTTCTCTTTCACATGACTGCTCTTCAGGATTTCACTTTCAAATAAATATTTGGCACTTGTATCCAAAAAGACAAACAAATATGCAGAGAAAAATTTGCCTGAGTAAGTGAACACTCCTATTCAAAATTCTGTGGCTGGATGAATGGATAACTGACAACAGTGATGAATAAATAGTGCCTGGGCTTGCCAAAACCCAGCATTAGAAAGTATAAACAAAGCAGTACTGAAAACAGATGGGTTCATTTTAAGTTTTACCCTTTTTCAGTCAAGGGATGCTAATGAGGCAACTTCACTTTGCACCATGATCCTGACACACTGTGTGCTAACACCAGCCAGGAGGTGGACTGATGCAGGGTGTGAGCACCAGTGTGCTGCTGCCTTTCCTCAGGGCTAAGCAATTATTACCAAAAACTAAAAAAAACCCCACGGATCTTCCTGCTGAATAATGACAGAAGTGAGCCGCAATAGGCACCAGAGCTATGCAATTCCAGTAATTAGGTATTTTTGAGTATTTGCACTGGACTCATTGCAGAAAGCTAAAATCATGGGGATTTGATTGCTGGGGGGAGTGGGGAGAGGAAGAGGGCTGCTGAGATGAACTGAAGCCTGGTAAGATTTTACAGGCACGGGAACTGCTCCACTGAATCAGCCCTGTTGCCTGTTTACTTTGTCGATGGCCAAAACTCAGTGGGTATCAGAAGCAGGTGCAGTCTGTTCAGCAACTGGCAGCAGTGCAATGTGGCAACTTTTTCCTGAGGAGATCAGTCTTTTAACTGTGCCTCTTCGAATCCAAATAACGAAGGTTGTTATGAAAAACACAGCTTATGGGAGTTTCAATTTCAAACTGGTTAAAACAAATTTTCAATGTGATTAAATTATGATTGAAATGAAACTCTGGATTTGAAAATTATGTATATTTGGCAAGCTCTAGTTCAAATATGAAAAATAATATGTCTGGACAGAAAGCTCAAAAAACCACATCTTTGTCTGCTCATGTGGATTTGAATATAGTTTCTAGAAGGAAAATATAAGAGAAATAACATCCCCAAATGACAATTGCTTATTCTTGAAGTTCAAAGGGGAACTTTCTAGTAACGGATCTCAACTTTCCTGTGGTCTCATTCCCCCCCAGTGCCTGCTGCTGCAGCTTCTCTCCTCCCTGTGCTGCACCTCTCAGTCTCCTCCTCCCCCATGCCTTTGATCTTCTTTCCTTTTGGAGACAGAATTGTTCTTCTGTTTTGCTCTGCACTTTGTGCCATTGTTGGGTCCACTGTTTCTATTTTCTTTTAAAAGTCTATAATATAGCAGTGATGCATCTAGCTTGTGCTGCTGAGAGATGAAATATCTTCTCATAGAGCTAGGTAAAGTCACTTTTCACACATATTTTCCTTCCAGACATTGTGAAAAATACCTCTGGCCTTTGCCCCTGTTCTGGGAAGCTCATATGTGTCCCAGATATAATTATGCCTTCACAGCCAGCAGTGCTGGGATGTGTCTCGGGACACCTGCGAGCTGCAATGTGTCTCACCTGTTGAAATGAATATTTCAGCACTACATGAAAGCTGAAGGAAATACATGGCTGTAAGATCATTTTAAAGAGAAGCCAAAAAAAACCAAAACAACAACCTAGTGACTTCTCAGCCAGCAGGAAAATTAAATCATAAAACAAGAGCATCTGAGAACAAAGGCCATGATGCTCCCTGCTTCCTTTTCCACTTTCCACATCATATAACTCACCTTCAGTACACTCAGTTATTTCACAAGGGTTGTTAAAAAGGAAGACATTCCTATGTATAGATACACACTCATATATATATTTGAAGTATAATTTCCCTACAATAATTTTGCAGTACTGTTACTGCTAAATGAAGACTTGATCCTAATTCTTTGACTGCACTAGAGTAAGAGGCCTAATGATTTCTTCTGGGCTTAGATATATTTGCTGAAAGGAGTTTAATTACATAATAATGTTGCTGCCTTTTGCTGTCATTTCTTAGGTTATCTATCATCTATTTGATTGAAACAAATTCCCAAAAGAGTTCTGGTATTCTAGATCATTTCCTAATCAAATACAGTCATTACTGATGTAATTTTCCTTATTCTGCAAGGGGGAAGAACATGTTTATTATTGTTCATTCCACGGAGATTTTGAAATCAAAATCATATCATAGTCCCATTTCCCATCCTTCCTTCTCCTTGATTCCATTTTGTCGAGTCACTTGGGAAATGCCATCATTCTGGTACTTTCTTACTAAGGAAATTTTGTTATGAAATATATATGATTTGTTGACCAACAGTGGGAGCTTTGTGAGGTCAAGGGACAGACATATACTATAGTTATCACCCCTGTTAGAGAGTTTTCTTGATTGCTGTTACAGTTTTGTTGAATTAGGTGGCCCAGTGGTTTTCCATCAGCCACAAGATGATAATAGTCATGTAAGGTGGGCAATTACTAAGTTTCCTAGGGATGGTCCAACCACAGGGAATATTCCTAATTTAAGGAAGCTATAACTGCTGGTGTTTAAGATCCTTTTCTTAAACATTTCTAACTTTAACTATCAAGTGAAATAATAAATTGTATTTCCTCTTGTACTTGTTCAGGGACTGTGCCTAATCCTGGAATTACTGACATCTGTATATCATTTCAATGGTAAATTACAGCTGCGACATGCCAACCCCAAAGTGTAAGTAAGAACTGCTCCTAAATGATTGGAAACTTCTTGGCACTGTATAGTTGATTTATAATAGCTTAGTCTTCATTCTCTTTTGATAGTTGTGTAAATTTTGTGCTATTTTCTTAGCACCAGAGTTGATTATTTGATCAGCAGAAGAATGGTCTCTCTGGTGAAAATTAGCTTTCAACCAAACCTCATTTTGTGTTAATTGCCCTTTCTCAGTGACAGCTTCCTCTCCTTCCCCCCTTCTGCCCATCCCCACCCCTTCCACCGCCTCCAGTATAAGCAGAGGAACAATGGAAACCTGGAATTAACATTTCCATGGAGATGATGCAATTTCCTGAGCTGCCCCAAAATAATTTCAATTTCAAAACTCTTTTAACTGCTAATTTGAGAAAAAAAGGTGATAACAATAATATATTAATAGTTAAAACATATTGACTCATTTTAGATATCTTGCACCCAGTACTCTCATAATGCATTCTGTGATTGTCTAACTAAACACAAGAAATACAAGAATATAACTCAAAATTTTTGCTACTTATGTGTGATGCCAGTAAATAATATTAGAGTAACTGTTTATATGCCTGTTAAAAGCTGCTCTCCTTGAAAACAATAATGAATAATGGTTTCTTCATTTGAAAGATGGTGGCAAAACTGTATAGAGATTAGAAGTTGACTTTATTTCTCAAAATAGACAGCTTTCAGGCCTTATACCCATGTCATGGCTGCCTAAGGAAAAGTAAAATTAGAGCTTTATTTAGACAAGGTTCAATGGTTTAAATAATAATCTAAGATTCACATGCAGCAGTGAATTTGGTCCTTGACTGCCATATTTTGTACAGTTGTTCAGTTGGTGTAATAGTAATTATAGGATAGCTTTGCTCACCATTAGAAACGTGTTTTAATAATTCTATGCTTCTTACTTGGAGCAAGATGAAAAAAGTGGACCATGGGGCAAATGAATGAAACTTTTACTTGCTTCATTAAGACTATCAAATGCTTAGTTGAGAAACAATAAAGAAATTCAGAAACCCGTTACCAGATCACCTTCCTCCTTGGAGGTGCCAAAATTGGAAAGTTAGGAGTTTGGAAATCTTCTGAAACTTCTCAAGAAATGATATTTTATAAGTGTAGACTAGAATTTGAGGAATAACAGAAGAAATAGAAGTGAAAACTAGGTTCAGAAGATGATGGTTGGACTCGGTGATCTTAGGAGGACTTTTCCAATCTGCACAATTCTGGTTCTCTGACATAAGTCTTGCTGAAATTCATTGGATGTATTTCCATGAAGTGCTGGGAGGTTATACAAGCAATGGTTGGCTCTATCTCCAGTAGTTTAAGATTATGTTACATGCAGCTCAAAAACATTGTTTCTTCTCGTGCTACTTATTCTATTCAGTATATATGTTCTACTTTACTGATCCTTAATTACTTCTAAGTGGTTGTCAAAAAATTATATTGCAAGAAGACAGCTTCTTCCTGAAAAATCTGTACCATCTTTAGAACAGAAGAAACAATGTTCTAAAAGTGTAAAGTATCCATATTACTTCACTAAATATGTAAATTTGGTTCATAGCTCCTCTCCTTTTTTTCAGTTCTTTTGTCAAGGTTTTGGTTTTTTACTTATGCTTCCCAATATTCTTTTCTAAGTTCTCAATTATATGTAACACTTCAGAAGATGTTTCAGTTTAAGGATGGTGGCTCTGCCCAGAAAAATCAATTTTTTTACGTGCTTAATTCTCATATTAAGTGTTTATTTTCTTATTCAGTGCATGCTTGTCTAGAAGGTGGAAGACTTAAGGAAATTCAGTAGGCCTGAGCACTTTGATGGAGTCTTGATTTTAGCATAGATCTCTAGCTATGTTATAATTGTATGTATCTAATCTTTCTAAAACACACCAGAAATAACTCTACCACTTTCCTAGCACTGGTAATTATTCTGTGCTTACTTGCTTTTAATTTCAACACTTTTTCACTCTCTCCGGGAATAATCACAAACACCATAATTTTACATGATTTCTATAATTAAGAGTCCCTCCCTTCTATATTGTAAGTTTAAATATTAATGGTAAACTGTTTAAAAATCATTTCTGTTTGTTTCCAGGAAGATCCCCTAGTGACATATAGAGTTGTTACGATTGGTGGAAATAGGAAAAGAGTTTAATTAAAATATTCTTTCTTAATCTGAGAAATGAACCTCAGAATAGTCTTTGAGGACTTCCCAGAAATTAAATTTTCATAGTCAGTATTCAACTTGAATTTCCCCTTACAGGAAACATTAAAAGAACTAGTGAACTTAAAATGCATATAAAGTGACATAGAGCTTAGTAACTTAGCAGGATAATTCTGTTCAAATTCAGAAGGAAACAACAGTCCAACTTCATCATCTTGAAGCAGCAATTCAATTCTAAATCTATTAGCATCTTCAAATACTCAGAAACTTTAATGAAAGTTATACCAATGAATAAGTAACCAAATAGCACCACTTGTGAAAGCAAGCCTTAATAATGTGAAAGATACAGATTAACCAAACCTGATCATGAGTCGTGGCTTCATTGGCTCATTCATCCTAAAAAAACTGGGTTTAAAGTCAAAAATATGGATAATGCAAACCATCAGTGTGGTTTGTTTGGTTTGTGGAAGCCTAGCTATCCTTGCTGCTCCATTTCCACTGAGGACCCAGTTTATGCTTACTGAAATTGTGGCCGGAATGAGTTTCCATATATAATCTATCAAGGCATACATATATGCATGTATATATGTGTGCATATACATCTATCTATCTATAGGGATGTAAATATTTTTGCCTTGATCAGTCAAGTATGCAGTTCAGCAAGCCTGCCCACACACTGATGTTCTGTGCATGTATTTGCTAGACAGGGAACTAAAGATTGAAAAAATATGTTAAAAATTGAATGGCCTCTATGATTTTTGTTTTATGCCAGACTGGATGTGAAAAAGCATCTGTTTTATATAAAATATAAAATATTAAGAGGCTTAATGGCAACAGTGGCCACATGTCTGAAAAGCTTGTTATATTTTAAATAGCCAGGAGCAATATCTTTCCTCCCACTTCTACCCATCATTTCATTTTTAAAAATGATTCTAAAAATAATTAGTGTCAAGGTCCAAAGTGAGGGAATTTTATATCACTGTTGTGTGTCACCTCATTTTTACTATCACCTTAACATGAGTTTTTATATGTATATTTTTAAGCAGTTACTTATCAAACATGAAAAACAAATAAAGCTACAATATGCCATTTAAATGCCAATCTATTTTAATTATTAAATGAATGATAACAGCAGATTTTAAAAGTAGACAGATCCTACATGACTTGCTGCTGCAGTCTGTGTCTTGATGAAGAGAAGATGAAGCACTTTTTTACAGTAATTTTTATCTTAAGGGATGTATTTGTCCTGAATAAGACAGTTCTTCCTCTCTGCCAAACATTTTCAGAATCATAACTCCTGTCTTAATTTGAGGGGGAAAAAATTTAGATACCATATGAAAATTCCTTCACTTTCTTTAATAAATAATATTTATAAGTAACCTGATGAAAAATATCTGTTGGGGATGTATGTTACAAATATCATGCTAAGAAACCTTTTCTTCATGAAAAGCACAGGACAAATGGGTGTGTTTGTTCAGCTATAATTATATAATCTAAAGGCTTGTTCTGAAAGAGAGTAATAGACTTCATACCTAGAGTTGATTTATCTTAACTTTGAATATTCTTTTGCAGACATTGCCCAAGAGTAGAAATGTGTATGCAAGAACTGTACCTGTGACCACACATTTAGGATGCAGCAAAGTCTTGTTTTTCCTTTGTGCTACTGCAGTTCAGCATAATAAGGAAACTCAGAAATATTTCATGATGTGCTGTGATGTAAGAACTATTTTTATGTCCTGAATGGATTTTCATGTCTTTGGAGGAAAAGTGCTCTCTCTCTATCTCTCATGTACACACAAATTCTGCATGTTATTGGAATAAGAGAGGAAAACATATTCAGAGCCTTCTGAAAATTTAATGAGGACGTGTTACTAACAGCTCAAAAAAGAAAAGAGGCTACATAGGACTGTTTTCCCATCCCTCTGCACCCTGATCAGTATTTCAACTGAAGTGAACTTGTCCTCTAAAATCTTTTAGGTAGCCTTTCTTGTTTTAAAGTGGCCTGAGCATGACCTTGTTAATGTTGGCATTAGACACGTGGCTGGGGTTTCTGTGGGATTTTTGGGTTGAGGTTTTTGTTTTGGTTTGAGGTTTTTTTATATTAAAATGCTAGTTTCACTCTGACAATAAATTCCAGTTGGGTGGTTAAGTGAGTGTAAATTCTCCCTCCATTCAAGACAGAGCTTTTTGGGGAGGAGGTTGTTTGGGTGGTTGTTGTTGTTTTGGTTGGTTGAGTTTGGGTATATTGGGTTTTTTTTTGATTTTTTTTTTTTCTTGTTGTTTGGGGTTGACTTGGAGGTTTTTTCTGGGTTTGTTTTTGGCTGTTTTGTGGGGATTTTTTTTTTTTTTTGTTGTTGTAAATATGCTTCAGTGTTTTCTGAAAATAGTGCTTCTTTATAGCCTGGATCACTCTCTGTTCATTTTTATTTTCACAGAGTTTCCTTTTTACCTTTTACATTTGAAAGAAAATAAAGACCCCAGATACCATCACAGCTGTTATGGGTCTCCAGTAATATCTATATTTCAGTCTCTGTATAGTGATATCTAAGAAGTATGGGCTGGAAGTCTGTATGGGGATATCCTCATCATTATGCACCATCCTGTGAATATTGTTTTTTTTTGCTTTTGAGGGCTTTTTGTTTGCTTGCTTTTCCCCATTTCTTTCACTTCCTGGGGCTTCTTTTTAAGTTGATAAAGTGTTGTAAATCTCACTTTGTGTTTTAAGGCACTTTGTGTTTTAAGCCAGACAAATAATTTTAACAAGATGAACCAAACCTGTCAGAAAGGGAAAGTAGAAAATTTAAAAAAACAAACTAACAAACAACAAACCTTTAAAAGTTTTGTACTTCCTGTCGTGATCCTGGCATGGGCAATGAAGGTCCTGTTAGAGCACCATAAAGCAGTCTCTAGGGTAGAATTCACTGTCTTTTTTTTTCTTACAACAATAATCTTCTATACTGTTGCCTTTATATTTCCAAAATCTGTGTTCTGAAGAGCAGAGTGAAGCATAAATTCTATGAAAAAAAGAAAGCCTGTGTAGCTGACTGAAGATCCATCTTTGACAGAAGTTACTGTTTCTGGATGTTTAAGATGACAAATTGGTGCTCTTCATAAAAGAAGGCAGCAGTATCTGTCTCCTGAAAGGTAATGAGACTTAGATGGCAGATGGCATCTTAGACATTTGAACATCTTCTTGGATAAATGTCCTTCTAAAAAGGTAGTAGTGAGGGGATTGTCTGTGCCCTTAGACCCTCTCTTGAGACAAGCATAACTTTTAGCCTTGTTTTCAGAAACTGCACTGCAATAGGAGCCTGTCATAACTCCTGTGTGCTTTGCTCCATTGCAATTTTATCTATCGTATATCAGCTAAAATAACATGGGTCCCATCAGCTTCAAGCAGGGAGGGGAGGGAGGGAGTGATTTAACATGCAAATTGTAGCCTAGTTTTTATTAATTGAGCCAACCTCAGCCTTGTCGGCTTTTAAAGGGCTGCTCAAAGCCAGCAGTCTGACCCAGTCACTGAATTTCTGCCTAGAGGAACCTTTGTCTCCCGAGCTTGCTGGCAGATTCACAGGAGGTAATCCTCCCCAGGATAAAGTTATCCTTTGTGACTATCTCATGACATGTCATCCACGCCATGCATCCTCGTTGCTCATGGCCCTGGCCGGTTCCAAGCTGTGCCAGGCTCCCCACGGCACCCTTGGTTCATGACCCACTGTCTGACCGCAGTTGTGTGACAGCAGACGTGTACAGTAACATGCTGTGTCTGTGTTCTACGAGCGTTCCAAATCTGGGTCTAACAATATTTGCTCGGGCACTGAGAAAGTCTGGGAATTTGATCTTGGCATGCACTTGGAGCCAAAAATATAGAGCAGCAAATGGGCATTATGAAAGATCCGGCTGAAATTCGTCCGTGTTATCCCAAATGTCACTCTAAATGTTCTCAGAGACTTCTAGACTCCCAATAGACTCAGTCACGCCAGTGGTATCTGAATGTAATGAGCTGGACCTGTCAGAAGCAAGTCTCAGTCAGTGTATTAATTTGCTAGCTTTACAAATGTGAAAAGTCTCTGAAATAATTTTGCCTTTGCAATATAGATTTTTGTGATTTAAACTTTGAATTATCACCTACTGCCTATCTGTCTCACAGTCTGTGTCCCATTACACATACCTGCAAGCGTGCTCAGGAATGTAATTAAATTGCTGTTACTGGGGGCATATTTTATCACCACTCAGTAAAATGTATTCATGAGTGGCAAACAGTATCTAATTTCTCAATGCTCCAGCAAAGTCTCCTCAGTTGTTCCATAAGACAATATAACAAAGATATCCAGACTATGGGTGTACAATTACATTTTGTTTGCTCAAGTACTGCATTGCACTTAGGCTGGTCCTCAATCCACAGTTTTCTCTTCAAAGTTTCCTTTTGTACATTATACTCAAAATAAAGGAAATTATATATGATAGTAGTTGCCAAATTCAACTTGCTAAACCATACCTAGTGTGACTGGGTAATAACTTCCTGATCTGTCACTGCTGCACTCTTTGAAGCTTTGCAGGGAACTTCACTTTTGAGACTGAAGTGCCTTTTTTTTTTTTTTTTTTAAAATCAATTGTGTTAAGATCAGTATCTGCTGTCTATGAAACCTGTTTGGATTAAGACTTCATTATGAATTTGAAAGGGCCCAGATTCATTTAAGAGGTTGTCTCAAAATATCTCTGATAGACTTGGGCAATTACTGACCATAGAGCCAGCTGCTGACTGCAGGATGAAATCAAAACCACCTCACAACTCACAGCTTTGTTTGGCTTAAAGTTTAAATCCAGATCACAGACAGGAAGGATTGAACTCCCCACTGTAAGATTTGCTCATCTCTTCGATATCTATAGAATATTAGAGTGCAGGTATTATTGGCAATACCTCTGAAAATCTTGCTTTCCTCCTACACAAGGCTCTGTTTTAAGTAATGAGTCCTTCTGTAATTATTGTGGTGGTGTTGCATTGATAAAATACGCTATTGAAATATGAATGACATTGCACGAAGTCCTCTAGGAGGAATAGAGAATCATGACACCATCATAAAGGCATCACAATCTAAAGCAACTAAGTGCAGATACAAGCTAAAAGGGGAACAGAAATGCCTGGGATTTGTTCCAGTGTATGCCCAGATACTCTTTCTATCATCAGTCTTTGCTGAGCAACTTCACAATTGTTTAGCTTTGCCTAAGAACAATGTAAATTGGATTCAGTGCCTAGCTGTGTAAAGCAGATTTCATTTAAAAATGCAGCCTGTTTTTTTAATCTTAATTAAGAGATAAAACATTTTTCTATTATATGTATAATTTTCACTTTATAAATAGATACACAATAAGAAAAATTTCACAAGCTCTAGTAGCACTGATGTTGTTCTGTCTTGCACCAGCACAGTTACGTTAAAAAAGTATGAAAGGTACAGATGTGCTTTGTTTTCCTTCTATAATCTTAGAAAGAATTTTTGTTTGTAAAATCTGAGAGGCAAAAACAAGTTGCCTCTTTTAGATACACAGGTTCTCGACAAGTATCATTGTTATATTTTAATAATTTTTATTAGTTTTTAATTTTAATAGCTAAGACAAATAATCATAACTAGCTAGAGGAAATAAGATGCAGAAATGAATGCTTAAGCTCTAATTATATTAAGTAACACATTGTATGTGAACCCTTGACACTTTTAAAAGCTAATATTGTTTTTTTTTCTAATCTGCATTTCAGGCCTCTGGAATAGATCCATAGTCAGTGCCCAGCTTGGGTATTTGCTCTAGATGCTGAAGCTATAGAGCTAAGAAGCTGCCTCAAATGTCTTCACGTACTTGCATTATGGTTATGGAAAAGAGTGGAAACTTGTAAAGTAGTGGGTTCTCTAGTTTCAGCCTCTGACATTTGCTACATTCCCCTTGTGTGGATCTTATGTATATTTGCCCAGCATTGAATTGTCTGGTTGGCAGAAATATATGATTCTAATTTATTTTTTTTCTATTGAACATGGTTTTGAAAACACAGTTAAGTTGTGAAATAGACTGCATTTCACCCAGATTTAACTCAAAGTGGCAGTCATTTAATGTTGCTGTGAATTGGATTTACACAACAGTGATAAACTTGCAGTCCCCCTCAGACTGAAGGTCCCCAACACGCTTTAAAAACTCAAACTGTAAATGGAGAAAACGGAAATGAAAAGATAAAGCTACAAAAATTACCATACAGTGCAGCTATTAGTTATTCAGCATTTAACTGCCTTGCAAGAGTTTTAAAAACCACCAAATGGTCAGGCATTGGCTATAGTTTTATCAGGAAATGACTTTTATATCAAAAGACTGTCTAACATGACAAAAGAAAACCCATCTATTCTCCACTAGTAATATTAAAAATCCTAATATTATTTAATAAATACATAAACTAACTAAATCACTGGAATGCTTTCAAGGAATAAACCATGCCCTGCCCATGTGAAGGCCATCAAATGTTGGTGAGCATATCAATGCCTTATTTAGTGGTTTTATTTAGCACTGTATTTATGAATGAGGAATTGTTCTTAGTTTTAAGCTCCAGCTCTCCTGTTTCAGTCCCCTGTTAGTGTACCTTCCTTTGAGGGAACCACACATTCTAAATTAATCCCTTTTGCCTCTCTGCAACCAGAATTACTCAATATGATGATGGATTTTTTCCTTCTCTGGTTCACCTCTGTCCATTCACTACTCCTAAAGCCATTCAAGTTCCTCCCTTGCAGATCATCAAGATGAGCAGGGCTTTCCTGAAGTTATGGTGTGAGTTGGGATGGTTTGGCTCAAAAGCTCATTTGGGCGTGAAGATTTGTTTAGCCAGCAATAAACTGAAATGTAGGTGGAGGCCCTGCTCATGTTGTAAAACCAAGAAAAATTATATGGTGTTTGAAAAGAATTGTTAATAGAAAAAAAACGATTACTCACTCTCTTACAGTTAGATACTGCTAATTAGAAGAGGTGCAACTAAAATTTTAGAAATGTTGTAGAAGAGTCAAACTTGATTAAAACATTTTGTGAAACTGGGCAGGTCTGGCTTGGGTTCACTTCATGCTGGGTACTTTTCACACAGCACTGAGTAAATTCAAAAGCTTCCAAAATGAATAGGAATTTTAAACTAATGTAACAGACTAACTTCTAAATTTGAGCCTGTCATTTTGCATTTGGTTTAGTTACACAATGAAATCTGCAGGCTATGAAAGAAGATCATCCAGTAGCTTGGATATAAGCATCTCTCCTGCTGGCTGGGTAAGCATGGGATAAACATGGGATAAACATGGGATAAACATGGGATTGCTGCTGCCTTCCTGCCTGCTGTGGCTGTCTCTTCTGCCCCACCAGGCTGCTACGGAGCCAGTGCAACCAAATTTCCATGTTCAGGTACCATACTGGAACATCAGCTGGACAACTAACCTACTGCACAAACAGGGCCCAGGTAGGAGATAACACATATTGCATCTTCTAATTAATTGTTTGCGTTTGTTCAGAAATGGAAAATCACCTCAATCCTGAGCTCTTAAAAACCAACTACCAGTGAGGTAAAACTGCCCTCCTGCAAGGTTTGACATGTATGTAACAGAAACAAAGACCAAACTACATAGTGCCAGTTACCTGTGTCTTATCAAGAACTTCTATAGAGGTGAGGAACTTATAGCAAGATTAAGGGAAGATATCTAAGTAACTTTCAGATTTTTAGGTAAGGCTAGGCCACCCCTTAAATTTGTTCCCAAAATGGTTGTTCAAGCAGCGTAAATTAATGAAGCCTGATCCTGAGGGAAAGGACTTCAATCTGTGGTGGATATTTGTTGTTCCCTTATTTCACCAGAGCTTTCTCTTAATCAGTCATTCAGGCTTTTTTTGCCCCTTAATCATGAAACAAAGAAATGGTCTTTGTTGGTCTTTTCCACATTGCTGAAACTTTGGTCTTTTTTATTGAAGAAAAAAGACACAAAGACTTCTCAAAAAAAAAAAAGCCCACCACAACTACTAATAACAATACTGGTAGATAACCCTTCATTAGTTTGGATAGAATAAGCATGTAAACAATGAAAACTGAGGTGCTTAAGGGATTTTATCTCTCACTGACATCAGCGTGCACCTTCAGCCGCCCTTCTGGGCATCGCAGCCTTGCTGGCGAATCTGCAGAGCAGCTGCTGTCCAGAGCAGCTGCCCTCCGTAAATGGCTCAAGTTCTGAAGAGAGGCTCATCTTTGAGGACAGGAAGAATCTGGTAGAGACAGAAGAGAATCAGCTTGTAAGGCCATCCACTAAGCCTTCCTTCAAGTGTGTCAAGTGGGGCATATGTCTGAGAAGTGAAGGGATACGTGGATAAGAATATTGTGTTGTCGAGACTCTAGACACAGCTTCGGCATCAGGTAACCTACAGCCCAAATTCAAAAGATTGCCCAAATGGGATAGAAGGGTCTTCCTCCACCCAAAGGCTGGATGGTTATATGCCACATAACTTCCACTATGATTGCTTGGTGATGTTTGATTGGTTGAGAATAGAAAATAAGGAAGCCCTCACCTTTCACATTAGAGAGAAAAAGGGTGAACTCTGACAGAGCACATACCAACAAGACAGTAACAGTCTTGTTTCTGTGCCTGCCACTGCTGTGTCATCTAGGCATTTTCATTCATTCTGAGGATTCATTATTTTAATCTTAAAATGCCTCTATGTGAAACTCACTGGAGATATTCCTGTCTTCAATAACATATTTGCCATGTTTTCCTCCCTCCTTCAGACCTCTCTGAAATCAAGCACTGCAGTCCATTGACGTGTTGACAGTTTTGCATGAATTAATGAAAAAGGAGGTGGAAGAGGCTTGAAAAGATTTATTTATTATTATTAAGTTGACTGTGTATCCATGCTGCTCTTCTGAAAAGAAAATTAAGAGAAGAAGGAACTGAAAAAAGTGGTAGAAAGGTATGGTTTAGAACTTATTCTGTTTCTCAGTCTTCAGTATATAATTTTAAGAATCAGGACTGCTGGCTTGAGGTGGAAATTCTTGCTCTAAATGGTAAGCGAGACTGCTTTACTGGCATTGCTTAATATGCTGAGAGGAAGTGAAAATAGATGTTTCCCACACTGGGAGAAACAAAAGTCCAAAGCTGGTCATTTAATAGATAAGAGCTAACTTATTTAGTTTCTTTTGTTTAAAAAGAAAAAATATTAATCATATTTGTAACAAAACACAAAGACACGAGACTTAAACATACCTGCAGAATATTTTTTTACATACTTCTTCTGATAAAAATGTAAAACCCCTAAGTCTATGTGATCCAAGCACACAAGTGACACTTGATCTTTCTGAAGCAATGCACTGTGCTGTGGAATGTGGTGAGTTAGTAATATAAGTTGTATAAGTCTTGAGCTCCCTTCATTTGCATTCCCTCCTGTTTCACAACCATATTTCCTTTAGCACTCCAGCCTCCCCTGTACATTCTGCGTTTGGCTTTGCACTCTGCCGGCCTGTGGTAATAACCCCAGGCAAGGAGCAGCACAGGGGTGGCTGCCAGCAGCAGAGGCTGGCGCTGACTAGGCAAGGGTTTGTGTGGCACATGCCAGCTCAAACACGGACACTTCCTTTTTCTGTTTTCCTGCCTTCTGGGGCCAGCCAACCAGAGATGAAATTTCTCCATTCCTGGAACATCTGGCTTAGGCTCTCAATGCTCATAATTATCCTCCCAGTCCCAGCTCTCTGCAGGTGCAGGGAAGTGCAGGGCAGGTTCTCTGAGAACACAGCTCTACAGTGGATAAGTTCTTCCATAAATCTTAGCTAAATGCATGTCAAAGTATTTAACACAGTTTTGTTTTGTTTTGTTTTTTTCTGAGAAAGGGTATCTTGGTAAAATACCAGTTGGAATAATATTACATTATAAGGTTATGAAACCTAGAGCAGAATCTCCAGCTCTTAAGGAATGTATGGGTTTGTATTTCAATAAAAATCCACATGTCAGCATCTTAAGATGCCACATCACCATCTACTCCTATGTCACTTGTTCACTTTTTACCCCTTCTCTCAGCACAGGCTTTCACTTCTCAGGCACTTTCTTGTCTTCACACGCTGCTTCTCCTTTGCCACTGGACAACTTACTCTCCTCATCTTGCGTGGTAACCCAAGGAAAACCTTCCCATGCATTCTCTGGCAGTCAGATGTTGTTATAGTCCAGATTTGCTCTTAGAGTCTCTGACTTGTGAATGTCTTTGGAGCCATGACCTGTTTCTTGTTGGGCTCAGCATACTTTGCCTAAACAGATGGTAAGCCATGGCATGCAACGCCTACTTATCCTTCTGTGCCTCTCTCCATATGGTTCCTGCATTAGACCTGGAAACAAATTGAAGGAGTTAGTGTGACTAGGAAATAATTTCATTAAGCTCGACAAAGTTACTGTTAAAAATTCTTGTGTTCTTCTACTGGGATGAATGCCTGTGTGAGCCAGTTCAGATTTGAGATGTGAATATGCAGTTCCCTTGACTTTATTTGGGTTAAACCAATCCATACCATGCCTAAAGATTCCTCTGTGATGTGTGAGTCTGCAAGACACTTTAGCATACATGAGAGTTTCTCATTTTCCCTCACCTCATAACAGGTGTGAGATCTTACAGCATTAATTTCTGTACATGTACATTGCATAAAATCTGTAAATGTTCTGATACTACACAAGATTACACAGTCTTAGAAATGGGCAATATCATTCCTTTTGGTAGTGGTAGGGGAGATAGCATTTAAACAACCTTATATTAAAATAGATGTTTTTATATATTTAATTATATCATATTGGTGCTTAAAAGGAACTGATTTAAAATGCCAAAATTTCAGAGTCTACGATAACATCTCAAAAGGAGCCTGTAAAGGCTAATAAGTCTAACTATCATTACAAGATTTAGCTTTTATTGAGACTTTAGACCAAAGGCTAGAATTATTTTTCTGTTACTCTTGATATATTTGTTTCTGAATTAGTTTCTTGGGACCAAATCCCCAAGAGGGAGCTACAACATGAGGGACGCACAAAACCTGAGAGATAGTGAGCAATAAAGCATGATCAGCACACAAGGAACACACCTGGGAATAGGGAAAAGGCAAGAAGAAACTTTAGGCTTCTCATACCTTCTTTGGGGTTGGCTTATGGATTCTGCATTGAAAAATGCAAACTCACAGAACAAAAGGCACAATCAAGTGCGTTTAATTTCCTTTCCCAGACCTCTCTCACACCTTGACGTATTTGCATTAACCACTTATCTGTAGCAAAAGCGGTGGAGGAAGCCTTTCTTCCCTCACCCTCTCTGATATGAAATGGGGCCAACTTACAAGAAATAAGTAAGGATTCCTTGTTTTGAAAGACATAATGATCACCTGTAAAACTGACAGGCATACTACACACTACTGTAAAAAAAATTCTAAGAAGAGACTCACAGAGCCCTGAACCATGTAGAGCTCTGGAGCAGACAAGGGACAGTTTCTAGGGGCATCTTGGCTGAGGGATAATCTCTTCTTAGTTGGTGCAGTGGGTTGTGCAGTAACCAGAACTTCTGTTTTCTGGGATGGAATGTGGCTGTCCAGGCTGTTGAAGGTGATATTATAATGTTGGCTCAGGACCCAACTGCAGGGCTAATTCACTCCAGTGAAGGAGTGGACCTGTGGAATTCCTGGAGAACCACAATCAATTCCTGATGAGAGTTTCTGTTTCCCTCTGCCTCCCAGCATATGGGACATGAATGTACACTGTGGCTTTTAGCCATATGAAGTTTTGGGTATGCAGCTCACATAGATAAGGAAGCTGGCAACCATAAAAAGTAGGGATACTGATGAGGGAGACACCTGTCCCTGCTCCAGTGGTTACTCACTGTATTTTAAGTATTTTTTTAATCTTATTTTCAATATTTATGTTATAAATCTTACATAAACCAGGGCAACAGGGGCTGTGATCCAGGTGCTTCTGTCCCTTGGTGAATGTTCCTACCACAAAGCTATGGTACCATAATCACTGCTTTTTTCTTTTTACCAAAAATATTGTGTTTTTATTTATTTATATGAAGTGTAACAGCTTCATCAACAAGGTTTGCAAGATTAACAAAATATTCCATAGCCAGGAATTTAAAGCATTCTGTTAAAGAATGAGAAGAATTTGCTACCCAGTGCTCCATATTTTGTGGCTAGTGAATTTGGGAAGCCACGACATGTGCTCACCACAGGTCTCTGGGATAGTTTCTCAGGTGAAGGAACTGTGTTTGTGAATCCTGCCAGGCATGAATTAGGTATGGAGAATTCAGCTCTGCTGACTCTGCAAGACTCCTAGACAAGTCTAGAAGCGAAACATTAGCACCAGGCTTAACACTGGAAGCAGAGTACTGTAGGGATAGCTGAAGAAATTTTGGATACAGATAACTTAGGTTGAACAAAGTCTTTGAAAATCCCACTAAAACCTTTTTTGCACTTTTAGATATTTGTCTAACTGCAACAATTTGATTCCCAATCACTTTAATAACTGGTTCTTCTTGCATGTTATTTTAAGAGTTTGCATTACGTTTTTTTCCACTCCAAAAGGTGCTTCCTAACATGGTTCAGTGGGAGACTATCAGTAAGTCATTGATGAGCCTGTACCTTTGATTGTGTGCGGTACGTGTCAGGTGGGAATTGTTTCCATGAAATGAGTTACTTTTTTGCCTAATCAGTAGGATAAGTAATAATTCTCAATACCCCTTTATACTGAGAGATTTGGTCATTTTTCTTGGAATAGACTACTTAAAACTTACTTTCAGCTTACAGTTTTGTTTTTCAGCTATTTAAACAGAAATTCATTTTGTTAGTCTTACTAGAAAAAGATGCTTTGAAATTATCTGTCCCATTTCCTAGGGTGCCTTGCTAAGAAGCTGCATATGCACTTACAAATCACAAGACCAGAAAAAAAATAAAAAGCATAAAACCCAGTGCATATACAGAACTATTTAAAAATAATAGTTGTTTGCTAATATTTTTGGTACTGTGAGCTCTGGAACACAAGATAAAATGGAAGTTGCACCAAAGACAGGATGTTAGTAAATACCTTGATTTTTCAGTCATCTCCCAGGACTGTAACAAAACAAGTTATGTTAAAGAGGCAAGCTGAGCATCAGCATTGAAATTCCTTTTTCAGGAACTTGTGACTTCCTTGTACCTTATGCAGACTACTTTTAAGCATCAGGAAAAAAACTAACAAAACCACCAGATGAAGAAAAAGACCAAGACAATATTTGGTCTTCAGAGGTCAAATAGATGTTTAATACAGTCAAATGAAAGCCTATGGAAAGTAGGACCTTTTCTTACAAACATGTATGTATCCACTCAAATTTGTTGATTGAGCAGTTTATTAAATGCATACTAAAAAAAATGAATACTGGAAGAGTTAACCTTAACCTAGTGATCAGAAAACTAAACACCATTTGAAACACAAAATAAACAGAAAGTCCTGTGCAGATTTGACCCAAACAGCCAGCGTACTTGTAATTATTGCTTTTAAAATAAGCAATTGAATATTTGCCTTCAGAATCAATACTTCAAGTAGCTTCAAAAGTATAACAAACAGCATTTCACTCAGCTACTTTTTCCCAAATCTACATGTATGAGAGAGAGCAACTTGTGGCATAATTATCTAACGTTAGCAAAAACTAGCAAACCATATTTCTGGGACAATCATTCTAGTATTAATAATTCAGACTGGTATCTTTAAAAATAAAACAATGTATGGTGCTTGTGAGACTACATGTCAATACATGATATTTCTTTCAAAAATAACAAGACTGCTAAAAGTACTTGTGGTCTGCATACCAAAGCAGGCAATGATCACAGCAGTGACTTAGAGACTCGGCCCATGTGGAGGTTCAGTGTGTATTGGTGGGAATGGGCCACTTTCTGCCAAACACTGGGAAGTTGAGATTTTTGAAGGATTTTTGTTTACCTTGCTATTATTCCTAATTTCTTATAGCTCTACTCACCCTATGACTTGCTTGGATATGAAAGGTAAGCATGCCTTGTTCCAAGAAAGCATGTTTTTAAGGTATTATTTGTATATATAGGCATGAGCACAGGTGACCAATTTTCTATTGCAGCAAAAACCTATGCAAAAAGTGAACTCTTCGTTGTGATAAAATGGTATCACTCCTTGAAAACTAAGTACCCCTTCATGGGGATTGTCAAATACATGGTATTTTTAATAGCTGTTAAAATTATTTGCCAGTGATGAACATCCTGTGACTACCCTGCAGTTAAAACTAGGTGGAAGTTTGAATTTAAAATAAGGAAGAAATTCCTGACTGCATCACCCCAGCCTTGTAAGTAGCTGCCTGGGGACAGGCTGCGTGCCCACACCTTCACTGGGAAGCCTGAGCACAATATTCCATACACATGTATTTTATGAGAGCATGTAGTGACAGAACAATAAGAGATGGCTCCAAACTGAAAAAGAGTAGGTTTAGATTAGATATAAGAAGAAATTCTTGACTGTGAGGGTGGTGAGACACTGGAACAGGTTGCCCAGAAAAGCTGTGGATATCCCATCCCTCGAAGCATTCTAGGCCAGGTTGGATAGGACTCTGAGCAACCTGGTCTAGTGGAAGGTGTCCCTGCCCATGGCAGGGGTGTTGGAATGAGATGGTCTTTAAGGCCCCTTCCAAACCAGGCCATTTTGTGATACCTTGATTCTACTGGCAAAAGATACATAGACAAAAAATAATATACTGAAGTTACAAAAGAAAACCTATAAAAGGCTTCAGTCACAAGTTCTCCTTCCCAAAATCAGAATTTTAGTTTCATGACCATTCTAGTAAGCTAAAAGCAGTCTGTTCATTTCTGAATAACACTTTTCTTGAAATATAAAGTTTGAACTTTCTTAAGTGCCTCAAATGGAAGTATAACAGACCTTCCGAGACTGAAAACTCACTTCTGTAGTTGGGCAAAATCTGAAACACAGCCTAGCCTTTACAATGCATGGGAATTGTAATTGTTTTCCTAATACAGTAATTGCAATTCCTTCTATTCACACCACAATAAAAACCAATAGATTTTTTCATAAATTAATAAATTTCATTTGTCATCAAATGGATGCACTCCACAACATAGGACTTACTTTTTTTTTTAATTACTTACTTCAGTCATCCCCTTATGAAGAAAACCTTGAAAATGTGAATTAACTGAAGCAGGTGCAGTGTGGGTGTTGTGAGTATGCCTGCACCCAACCCCAGAATAACATTATTTACTATTTTCCTGATGAAAATGGTATAAAAATTAATTCAGATGGTAAATATGTTTCAGTGGCACATTCACTATCAAAATCCTTGAATTAGTGATATAATTCACTTTATAAATTCTTTTACTGTGTACTAATCTGGATGCTTACTGAGTTACATGAAAAATTTATAATTTTGAAAACTTTAAATTGAATTCCATGTTTGATAGTCTTTGTGAAATGTTACTGAAGTCAGAAAAATGCTCATGTTTATAAATAAGCATATTTTTAACTGCTCCAATAAACAGACCCATATAAATCTGTCATGCAACCTGCTGGTCATCACCTAAACTTCTAAGGATTTGAGATGACTCAAGTGAAATGTTTGTGAAATAATTTGAGATCCTAACAGAGAAAAGTATTAAAGCACAGAACATTATCAACATGAAAAGGTTTAGCCACAGTGAATTTCACAAATTAGACTAACCTAAGTTTATTTGGTGAACTAATATTCAGTGACATTATAAACATTCATATAGAATTATCCATACACATGCAAGGTCATAAGAAGGTGAGAAAAGTTTAATTACAGGGAACAAGATAGAAAAAATAAGAAAAAATGTATGAATAATCACGTTAAGTGTAGACTAAGAGTGATGCAGCTGAAACTGGATGTGCAAGAGCATCTTTATTTCTCCTTCCCCTCATGGCACTCCCCAGGGAATTTATTCGGGTTTTGCTCCTGTTTCTTTACTCCCAGAAGGGCCTCCTCTCTCTTCAACTTCTCTGCTCAATCACAGCATTTCTGCATGACTTGGGACTTTTGTTTGGTTGTACTACTACTTTTGGGGGGACAGGCCATGTAAATTGTTATGGGATGTGGCCCTGCACGTGTTTCTTGTGGTTTCCCAGACAAGCTGTGGCCCCACTGACTGTGACCACAGACCAGGGGTGGTATGAGAAAAGGCCATAGGGAAGTGTGGACAAAGGAAACAAATGGTGGTTTTCTGATCTATATAGCAGAGCTATGCAGTTCCATTGTGAAACCTTTTCTCCTCTCCTTAGTGGTCAGGAAAGCCATTGTTTCCCCCTTTAAATGGAAAATCACATGTTCCTCATGGATACTTCATGTAAAGTCCCTTGACTGGATTAGATAAACAGTAGGCTCTGCTGGACATAGTAATGAATAGAATACACTTCATCTTCTTCACTGATTACTTAGGATGAAGTGATTCTGAGACAGAAGACCATCTTGGGGAACAGTCAGCTGTCTAAAGCCTCCTTAAGTCTCCTGTTCTTCATTGTCCATCTCCTGCTCTTTGTTGTCCAGAGCAAACTGCTTTTTTTCAGTTAAATCCAATCTGACTTTGTTATGTAATTGGATGTTCATCTGTATTTTCTTACAGACCTTTCTGTGACAGTAACCACGAAACTTCCTGAGTTTGTCTCCTTTGAAATCTCTAAGAAGTCTGTACCACTACCATGGAAGATTGCTCTCCAAATGGAAAATAGGACGGTATTGCTAGGTTTTCACTGCAGCGTGAACTTCTGCAAGTGGCGGTTTCTTTGGTGAATGACTGATACTGCTCCAGCACATTTATACAATGACCTTATCATATGTAATGGTTGCCATTTTCTTTGGGTTATTATAGATGTCTAATCATCCAAAGGAGGCTGACTCTACAAGTGCCAAAAAGCTGCACCATAAGAATTTCAGTGAAGCCTTGAACTGTTCACTATTTGCAGGGGTAGAGTCTGCCTTCCCAGAATTTCTCTTCTCTAGAGGAGGAAGACAGCATTTTCAAGTGACCATAACCATATGCTCAACACACTGTTTAAGAGGTACCTGTCATCTGTAGACAGCCCAATCTGGTGGAATCTTATCCTGAAGAATGGACTAACACTAATACACTCGTCTCCCTTTTTTTTTTTTGTGCGTGTGTCTGTCTCTGTATTGGAAGTCTCCTAAGCGGTCAGCACTTCTCATCTTCAGTGAAACTCACTTTCTGTGTTTGGCTATCACCTACCATGCTCTACCATCTGGTATTGCTTTTGATGGAGAGATTAAAATTAAATTACTGCTGCCTTTTTGTGAAAAATATTTACAACTTCAATGTTTACAAGACCCATAGATAATCAGCAGATGAATAAGAGACAATTATTGCTTCATTTGGAAACATGAAGAAGTACTTTCATCAACTTCAGTGTGGTAGAGAGCACAGCAAAGTTCATCTTCCCATGTACTAATCAATACATAACCTTGGTGCTCAGAAGAATTTGTGCCTTGACTTTCATCATGTTATCTAAAAGCTCCTTGATGTGAAAATCAAGATACCAGGAAAAAGGAATCAAAATTTGATCTTCTTCTGTAAACTTCAATGCAGAAAGTAGCAAATGGCTTGGGGAAGTCTAGTCCATTTCATGTGAGAGTGGAAAGACGCTGTCTCTAGCTTAGAGTTCTCAGCTTCAGTTGCTTCAGCTTAGCCACTGGCAGCTTAAGCCTTGATCCTTTATGAAGTCTAGCACCCATAAATGCCACTCTGCCAGCCAGGCTCATGGTAGCCTCAGAGATCCATGCAGACAGAGCTTAGAAATGTTTCAATCATTTAATGAGTTTGAAAAACTCTTGAAAAAAGCCCTTGCTATTAGGCTCAAACCATATTATAACAGTTATTAAAAAGAATGCATGTTTCTTTACACTAACCTCAAATCTGTCCAGCTAGAAAAAACATGCTGCTGCTTTTAATCCGAAGTGAATTATGTGTGTTTTAGCTTAAGGAATTTAAAGAGTATAGTCCATTATCTGCTTTGATCCATGTATTATATATTTGAAGGGGATGGCACCAAAAATTAAAGGTGTAGGGAGTGTTTATTTCTCTAGTTTGACTTTTTGTTTTCATTACTTTATTTAAAGTGTCAACATTTCTGGTAAAAGGAAGCGCAATTGCAAAGTAACAAAGTGGAGATAAATTGAGACTTAAGTGAATGGCACTTGGCAGGAAGCATTAGGTCAAAAGTCTGACCTATCTGAGTTGCAACTGCTGCATGTGTTATCATCCAGTATTGCAGTATCAATTTATCTGCATTCTGTTTTGATGCACCTAGAGTTAGAAATACCCAAGAGATGCATCTTATTCATAAAAAGCTGAAAAGAATTAGGACTCACACAATTATTACTATCTGGGCCCTGATTCTGCCTCTGGGAGGTTGATGCTTAGGGTAGGTGAAACTCAGCTATGTTTTTCTAGGTGTGTATGGCAACCTGCTGACTGCTGTCTCACCAGAATAAACTCTAAACCTTTCCAGCTGTTCTTAATATGGACCCTTAACCTTTAAAAAAACCAGAGGCTTTCCATTCCTCAGAGCCAAACTTTGCTAACAATATCTAGGTTGTTTTCAAACCAAGTTTCAAACATAAAAATGACTAATAAATCCATATTCCATAATAGTTAGGCTGGAAAACTATTATTTAATAACAGACTCAGTTTTTACAACCCATTTCTAATAAAAATCCCAAGTATACTTCACTAATGCTACCATTTCAGATACACAGATCCTGGATGATAGGCATGATATCCAGATAGATACACAAATAAATACGTAAAGGCTATAAATCTGTCTCAAATTAGTGATTTGTGGATGTGTGAGGGGGAAGAGAGCTGGGAAATTCTCTTTTCTAATCTGTTCACTTCCTGACTCTTAATGCTCTGTAACTTCACAGCTGGTGATTGTATTTTTCTGTGGTTTGTATTATGAAGTGCTGAATACATTACTCTGTGTTCTTCAGTGGGACCTGGGGCTTTGCACAGGCTTTTAGTTTGCACCTGATTCCACTCCTCCAAAGAACAACTTTTGTCAGCCCAGGGGGGTGGGCCAGAGTCTGCCCCCAGCATTCTGTGGAGCTCTCCGGCGTTAGGCTGAGGCAGGTTTGGAGGATGGAAGCAGAAGGTTTTGGATGGAGCCACAGCCTAGAAATTCATAACGCTTCAGGGGACTGACGGTAGCCGGCTGGCTTTGGGATTCCAGTTCGGGCCCCCTATTAAAACAACAACAAACCCAGTAACAATCATTTATAAACATCTATCTTTCTGACTCTTTTATGGCCTCGTAATTGCCCCGTCCCTGACAGGCGGATTTATGCCCTGGCTGGGGAGCTGCTCCGCCCGGGTGGCACCGCCGGGAGGACGCGGGGCAGGACCGGGGCACCCCTTCCCGGGAGTCGCTTTGAAAGCGGCAAACCCCGCCGCATCCCGCAACATCCCGCAACTCCGCTGCTCGGGTTTGGCTTGTTCTGTTCAGGTTCGCTGCTGGGCTCTGGACAGTCTCCTCTCCCGGCCGAGGGGAGCGCTCATCACTTGATTTTTTCAGAGTAAAACTCAGGGATTATCCCAGCAGCGTTCAGGAGGGAAGCCCTTCTCGCTCACCCTCTTTCACTCTTTCCAAGCAGCCTCCCTTCAAGTCCCTCCCTCGGTTCTCTCTCTCGCTCTCCTGGCAGGACTTCGCAACTTCTGCCCAGGCTCCGCTGGCCTTTTATTTGCCATTTTTTGTCCTGGGCTTTATTATTATTTTTTCGGTCACTTCTCCTCCCCCGCCATCCGCAGCGACCGGGAGGCTCCTTCCCTCGGCCCGCGGGGCACGGCCGGGACCCTCGGGCGGGCAGCGCCGTTCCATCCCCCCGCATCTCTGCGCCGGGAGTGCCTGTGAGGCAAAGGATGGCCTAGAAATTAAGCAGCACTTCTGAGGTGGTACATCTGCCTCTCCCCCCCACCCGCCTCCCCGTTTTCTCGCACCGTTTAGGATTCCTCCGTGTCTCTCCCTCTCCCACACTTTTAAAAAAGACATTTTAATTTACCGCCCACCGCCCCGAGCCCGAGGAGGTCCCCAGCCCTCCGTGCGCGGCTCCGGGCTGGCGGGGAGGAGGCGGGCGGGGGGCGAGCCCGGCGCTCCGCAAGGAATGCGGGCTCTGGTGCTGCGGCGGGGAGCGCCCCCGGACCGCGGGCTCTGACTGTCACCACCGGGGTGTCCCCCGCTCCCTGCCCGGCCGGGAGCCAGCCCCGGGGCAAGGGCAGCCCGCCGAGGCCATGCCGGGCGGCGGGGCGGGGCGGGGGGCGCCGGCCGGGGCAGCGCTGCTCCCGGCGCCGCAGACCTGGCGCCGCTGGGAACTTCTCCGGGCGCGGAGCTCCGGCCGCCCCTCGGTGCTGCCGGCCCTGCTGGGGCGGGGGCAGCGCGGCCGGGCCCTGGAGCCGCGGGGCTGGAGCTGGGTCTGGGATTGGGGTTGGGGCTGGGTGCCCCCGGTGCCGCTCCGCCCGGCCGGCTCCTTCCTCGCCGCGGGGCGATACCTGGTGCGGGGCGTGCGGGCGGCGCTGCCGCCGCTGCTGCCGCTGCTGCTGCTGCTGGCCGCCTGCTGCGGGGGGGAAGCGGTGGCGCAGACGGCGCTGGCGGCGGGGGAGGAGGAGGAGGAGGAGGATCACTTGCTCTCCCTCGCCGCCACGGGGGTGGTGCTGAGCTGCCTGGCCGCCGTGACATGGCTGGTGCTGAAGCTGAGGCAGGGCGTCCTCATGCTCGCCGTGACTAGCGCGGCCAGGACCACGTCCCTCGTCGCCTTGGAGAGGGTCCCGGCGTCCTGGCGGCCCTACCTGGCCTACCTGCTGGGGCTGCTGGGCATCCTCCTGGCCGGCTACGCCGACCGGCTCTGGCCCCCCCGGCGGGCCGCCCCGCTGGCGGAGCCTCCCGCCGCCCCCCCGGCCGCGGACGAAGCCCCGGTGCTCAGGCGGCGGCGGCGGTCCAGCTCCATGATCTCCCCCGAGATGTCGGGCGGCGGCGGCAGCGGCAACAAGACCCACCGGAGGACCTCGCTGCCCTGCATCCCCCGGGAGCAGGTAGGGCAGGGGCTGGGGGGTCGGGTCCCGAACTTTGGCGGGCGTCCCGCAGCCGGCAGAGGCGCGGGTTGCTGGCGCTCCCGGCGCTCCCCGCCGCAGGCGCCGGGCACGGTGCGCGCTTTCCCCGGTGCCCCGCGGCGCGGAGAGCCCCGGGCGGCCGTCCCGGGATGGGGCTGGGGGCATGCGGGGCTCTCCAGACGGAGCCTGACTTGCCTCTGCTGTAGGCAACGGGGAGAGGGCTCGGAGCGTGCTTTTCCTTTGCAGCCATCACCGGCCCTGGCATTCCTTAAGCCTGGCAAAGGGCTGGGGCGGACGGTGCCCTCAGCTCTCGGAGCCGGAGGGAACCTGCCCTCAGCGCAGCCCTCGGGTTTCCCAGCGCATCACTTAAGAGCCTCGCATTTTCAAACCTGTAGTTTCCTAGAAAGGTAGCTTAGCCCTATTAAACTTGCTTTAAGCTTTAAAGGTGTGTGTGTGCGTGAGCCGAGCAGCTTGCCCTCGGTGCGAGAAGTCCCTTATCAGGGCGGTAGCGTGCCCTCTGAGGCTGGCCCTCACGGCGCGGGGCTCGTCTTTGCACTTTGCCTCCCCAAGGCTGTTCCCGTGCGTGTAATCAATAGCTCCCGCTCCGCCGGGGCTCTGGGAACCGGTGCGAGGCACACGCGATTTATCTCAACTTTGTTTCCTTTGAGAGGCTGTGATTGGAATGGCTGAGCGAGAACTTTGTTACCAGCGATGCGTTCTTTTCAATGCTCATCTCAAGGAACCGGAGAAAGCAAGCACCAGTATCTTTACTGTACAGTCCTGCCTCCGACATGAGGTGGGCTTGGTTCAGCGCTTGAAGTGTTTCTCAATTTTTTTGACATTTAAGATTTCCTCACAAAAGAATCATTCCATGGGTTGAGTGTAACTGAGTGTAGGGAAAGTCAGCACAACCCTTGCTGAGCATTGGAAAGGGAAACGTGGGGGGAAAATAAGTGTCAAATGGTGTTAAGCTTTCTTTTTCAATTAGTATTGAAAATGATTCTGTTCACTGTGGTCAAGTGAAGCGTGTTGCCCTACACCGAAGGTTTTTTTCAGGTTGCTTGCTGGATAAGCAACAAAGTATTTTTCAAGCAATGGCATCTAACTCTATGGTGTGGGTGGCTAGTTTGGTTCTGCAAATGGTTTGATTACATCCCTTTGTAGTTGGCTGTGACATTTTCTAGAAGAGGGCCTGACAACCTTATATACTTGAGGCTTGGTTTACAACAAATATACTTATTTATTTAACATTTTTGTTTAGGTAAAATAAATATTTACTACAGTGTCCAGGCAAATACAATGTGAAAAATTAGAAAGCTGACCCATTTCTGACTTTAACAAGAACTGAGAGAGAAGGGTGTAAGAATAATTTGTAAATACAATATCTAAGTGACAAAATTAAACTTATTTATACTTACTTGATGATGCTAGGCATGTCTAGTATTACTTAAATAATCTTTTGTAAAGTTTTAAACATATTCTACTCACTCTCACACTTATAATAAAAGCAGCTTTTTAATTAACATCTCTAAGTGTAATCATTTGGAGAAAGGGCTCACTGTGACCACATCCTTCTCTTTTCTTATGGAGGGAATTCCTGTCATCTGTAAATACCAGAATGTCAAACTGGTGATGGTTAACAAGGTAGATTTCTTTTCCCTCCCCAGTGGTGTGTTACTTTGGGACAGTGGTCAGCTTTGCCCCAAGCGATTCCCGCTTCCAGGCTGTGGAGCTGGGCTGGAGTTAGCTGGCGACTGTTCAGTTCCCCAATTGCAGGATTTTGGCAAATTTCTCTTTCTTTTGTTCTCACTCACCATTAATCAATAGCAAGATCTAGTATTGCTTGCGTCAGTGTGTGATTAGAAATGGATGACTACTTTTGAGATTGGGAAGACTTTGTCTTTTTTTTTTTTTTTTAACACAATGTGGCTGTGTGTATGTGAACTTCCCTTCTTAAAAACTGTTCTCTTAAATAAATGTTAGTGTGATATGATAGAAAAATTGAAAAGCTGAAACAAAGCTCCATAAGGACCTTGAAGAAATGTTGGGAGAAGGGGGACTCTCTTTCAGCAAACTAAGTTTATGTTTATAGCAAAAATCAGCTCCCTGTAGACTTAAAGAAACCCTAGGTAAATGTTTCTCTTTTGGACAGTTTTTAAATATAACACGTTAAAAATAGAGATGAGGCCTTTATAAACAAACCCAGGCCTTCCCTTGCCCCCTGATTTTAAAAAAAACATCCCCCTGAATGTTTCTGGTCTTGTTAGTACATCTAGGAGCTGCCAATAATCTCAATCAGGAAATAGATCCACTTCATTGCTTTGAAACACATACTCTAATTTATTGAGTAACACTAGACGAAGTTTTAGATATGTTTCCCATCACCTCCTGTGTAATCTTTCCCATTGCTGAGCATTTAATTGAGCGTTTAGTTTTCCAGCATGATTCCTTTCTTATCTGAGTGTTTGCATTAATGTGAGAGTCTATGAAAGTTGGAATTTCAGAATTTTTCTTTTTTAGTCATACACATCTCAGTTATCTGAATTTTTCTGTACTAGAATGCAAAATTAAATCTATGTGGCCTTGTGATGTAAAGGACAGTATCAGGAATTGCAAACTGGATAGAGGCATTAGCGCACATCTCACATTAGTTGCTTATCAGTTCCAAAAAGAATTTAAAAAGTTTTCATTAAAAAAAAAGCCACCTTCCAAAAATCAAAGCATACCATGATACAACCTTCTGTTGCTGCTAAAATTGCTCTTTACCAGTTTTTAGTTTCAGTCTATTTTTTTTTCTGGCTGCTTTTTGTGTATGTTCTCTCTCTTTCTCAACTTCAGCAAATTCTTTGGATTAAAAGCTTCCAGACTGGCATGTGTAGATCTTGTTGAGAAATGTGTGCTTCCTGATAGCCTGATCTTGCTCCCAGCTGAGTGTCGTCTCCCTGTGATTTCGTCAAGGCTGGCTGACGATGCTCAGCTCCTTAAGGGCTCACTCACCCAGTTTTGAGAGAGGATACAGAGAGAAATTGTGAATGGATGGATAACACGGGGAATGAATGAAGAAATGCCTTTTTTTAATTTTTTTCTGGTGATAAATGCAGAAGTACTACCAGGAGGTGGGTTTTTTTTTTTTAGTTTTTTTCATCCAGGTTTTTGCAAACATTTTAGTTTTTCCTAAAAGTTTGGAGAGGAGGGTGGGGGACTGGGGAGGAAGCAGAAATGTGTTACATGTATTGGCGTTTCCCGTGAAAATATTATATGGCCCATATGCTCTGAAGCCTGTGCCTCTGATCTGCATGTGTTAATCTTGACATTCAGCAGTCCAAAGAGATGATTTCACCTTGGTGGTTAAAACACTCCGCAGGAGATAGTAGTTGAACAATTTTAAACCATGCTGAAGACTCCTGATTTTGCTTTTGAGCCTTGCTTGTTGTTTGTTTTGTTTGGGGAGAATGGCAATCTTTCAGCTAACTTGGATTTATTACAAGTGTGTGCTGTTTGCAGCTGCTGCAAATAGTTTGCCTCTTTAGATTTCTTTTTTCCTTAGTCAGAAGACTGTCAGAGGTACAGCTGAGTTTGAAGTTGTTTTAGTCCCCAAACCAGTGGGTGACACAACCTCGTGTGAGAAGGCACTTGTGAGATGCCGAGTCTTGCCCCGATCCACACAAGAGGTAGCACCAGGATGGAGGAGTTTCTCCTGTAGCCCTGATGTCTCCAGCTGCCAGGCCAGCAGCTCCATGTGCAAACTCCATCTGTGCTCTCTGGCTTCTGAGGCAAAGAAGTTTTCTATCAATTTTCCTTCCGTTTTTGTTTTTTGCTCTTTTCCTCCTTCTGGCCAGTTGGAGAAGTAAAATGCCTCTTGTCTCATGGAGGGACATCTGAGGGTCTGTCACTTATTTTCAGTTGGTTTGAGATTTGATAGTTGTTTGGTGCTGCCACATCTTTCTCATCCTGTTTCTACTTCTCAAAAGTTATTTTTTCAGATGAGTAACTTTGGTGCCAGACTCTTCTATCTTCCTTCAGCAGCAGCAGAGGATTTTTTGCTGGGTTTGACTGTTTTTCATGGGGTTCTGGATGGTGACTGTGCTTGTTCCCAGCCTGTAGCCTGGGAAAGTTGTGAGCCAGGAGCGTAGTTATCGCTGCCTGTCTGCAGAGTTGAGAAGACAATACTGTTCGCATGGTCAAATATATCTCTTTAGTGATAAGATCTAAGAAACAGTGGAGTAAAAGAAATGTATTTGTTCCTTTTAGGTACTTTTCCAAGGCAAAATTAAGGCTTTATCTCTTCTTCTCATTTTTTGACAGCAAGAGCCTTGTAAGTGCCAGGAATATATTGCTTTCACCCCTTTTCTACCTTTAAAAAAAAAAACCAAACACAGACAAATGTACCCTTATATTATACCCAATTTTTAATATTATGTATCCTGCCCTCTGCCCTGACTATGGGAGAGATCAGGGTGCAATTTAGAGAAATTTAAAATTTTGGAGGGAAGAAGGGAGATTAGACATTGAACTTTGTGTCAAAGTAATGGTCTCCTATTAGACATGTGGTATTTTATATACAATATCCTCCTGCTAATAAGGTTTATTGGGCTGATAAGATTTGCTGGCATTACCATTTAGGTCAATAAAAACTAAGGAATATTGAGGAGTTATGTCATCTGGTGGCTTGCAGAAATGCAACTGTGTAAAATATTTAAGTAAAGCTCCAGAAAAAATCACCCAGGGATTCCAGACGTAATACTTTATTTTCTTTTGGATGGCTTCATTTACGGAAACCCGCTCTACTTAGGTTTTCTTTTTTCTTTGAGCCTCACAAAAATGTTAAAACTGCTGCTGAAACTCTCACGAAGGGCTTAGAATCTATTTTTGTCAATTGGTTAAATCAAGAAATGTATATTATTGTATATTGGCAAAAAAAGTAAAGTACAGTAGTGACTTTCTGCTCTTTCTGCCTGAAGTGTGAAAATGCAAAGCTCGGGAACTGAAAGAAATTCTGTGTACTCTGGGTTGTCATGTTAATTAAATAAACAGCCAGAACAGTGACCCTGTGTATGAAATGTGTTTTGCAAAGCTTGTTGGGGGTTGGAGGGAAAAAACAGTGACACATGATGTTTTGGACATTAACTGTGACATTTGTATGAATTTGTCTTAATCTGCTGTTAGTGTGCTTATGTTCCAGCTTTTTTCTTTTCTTTTTTTTTTTTTTCTTTTTTGCATGAGACTGAGACATAGCTGTGTTTTGCAAATTTAAGGAATATTGCTTGGGCTTTTTGCTTAAAAAAAGTTATATGAAAAAAAGAAATAACTCTAGCCTGGAATTGGAAAGGTTGCTGGGTTCTGGTGCCTGCAAACCGCAAGGCTTGGAATGGGGGTGAGCTGTCTGCATCCTACATGGTTTGAGAATGAAAGCACACTGCTGCAATTAACGCTTTGAGCCACTTGCTGTGATTTACTTAGGGAATCTAATGGGAGATGTACAGTTTGTAGCATAGCCCTTGATGGATAAGTGAAGAAATGTACAGATTCAGATAACAAAGTAGAAGTGGGGTTTTCGTTTGTGCACAGAATTTTTTTTTTAATCTGCTTGGTTTGGAAGAAGTTTTTTTTATGAATTACCAGACCTTTTCCTCAAGGTCTCTTCTGTGTTAGTCAGAGTGTCACTCTAAGAAACACCTCTCTCGTTTAGGCTATGTAGTTTTTCAGGTTTCTGGGGCTTTTTTTTTTTTTTTTTTTTTTTTTTGTTAAAATTTTTTTAAACTCTAAACTGCAAATATTGCTCTAAGCCCTGATGCAAGGGGTAGCATTAGTTCTCTGCACCGGGGCAATGATTTGGGAAGTAATAAAAACAATAAAACAATGCGATACCTGTCTGCTTTTTAAGGCGGGCAGGGAGGGGCGGAATTATTGGGGCTTTTCTTTCTGAGCTGTTTTTGGAGATTCGGTGAGGCTGTGAGATGAAGTGCCGTACCCCTTTATCAAGCTTTGGCTTCTTTTTTTTTTTTTTTTTTTGGTGTTGTTTAAATGAAGGCTTGGAGCAGCTTTTCTTTTCCCTCTGTGCGGGTGTATGTCACTGCCACAAACCTCTCGCGGTGATGATGATGGTGATGATGATGGTGATGATGGTCACCCCGCAGCGGGCGGGCGGTGCCGGCGCTGGCGGGCGCGGCCCCCTAGAGGGCACGAGAGCCCCTGCGCTGCTCGGCGCCGCCAAACCGGCCACGAACACCACCGACAAAATCTGTCCGTGGTACTTAACCCAGCCCCTGTCGGGATTCGTTTCTGAGCTGCTGTCACAGCCGCGTTTCTCGCTCCTCGCACCCCTCCCCGGCTCAGAGGAGCCGCTTTGCCGAGGGTGAGAGGGGTGAGGGACAAACCAACACACCTGCCCTGAGAGAAGACTATAGGAAGGAGGGCAGTGGTAGGTTTTGGTCTTTGAAAACCCAGTTGTGATTGGCACGTGGTGTGTGATTCTTGGGGCTGTCCTGTGCGGAGCTGGGAGCTGGACTTTGAGGATCCCTGTGGGTCCCTTCCAACTCAGAATATTCTGTGATTGTTTTTGGAGATGAAGAAGCAGCTGCCTCCTGATCTGCCAAGAATCCAGGAAAATAGACTAAATTGTCATTATGATTTGGTATCGTGGCACCTTATGGCTCTTATTCACACATGTCACTTTTTGTAAATAAAATTGGAAAAGCCACATGAGAAGTGCAGTAGCAGAATATCCCCTCTACCCTGTCCTGCTGAGGTCACACCCAGAGGTTGGTGTCCAGTTCTGGGCTCCCCAGTACAAAAAAGACAAGGAACTACTGGAGAGGATTCAGTGCAGGGCTGTGGAGATGATTTGGAGTCTTCAGCATCTCTCTTACAGGGAAAGGCTGAGAGAGATGGGCCTGTTCTGTCTGGAGAAGAGGTGACTCAGAGGGGATCTTAGCAATGCATCCACATATCTGAAGGGCAGGTGTCAAGAGTTTGGGGCCAGACTCTCTTCAGTGGTGCCCAGTAAAAAGACAAGGCACAAAGTAAAACACAAGTAATTCCATCTGAATATGAGCAAAAACTTTGCTTTGAGAGTGACAGAGCACTGGAACAGGCTGCCCAGATCGCTAGTGGAGTCTCCTCTGGAGAGATTCGAAACCCACCTGGACACCATTCTGTGTAACCTGCTCTAGGTGACCCTGCCTGGGTGGGGGGTTGCACTAATTGATCTCCAAAGGTCCCTTCACACTCCAGTCACTCTGTGATTCTGTCTAATGTGCTGACGAGACAAGTGGTTCTTCATTACTGTTGAACACCTTCAGGATTGCTGAACAAAAGGTAAAATATGCAGCCCAGGAAAGATATTGGTTATAAGAGGTTGGTTGGTGGATGGCATTGCTAATTTTGAACCTGTCAGGAAAAAAAATAAAATTGTGTCAACTGGAAGCACTGTCAGTGAAAAAATTTTATGTATATGTGAAGTTTTACAGTGAAACTGGATTTGTGAAGCCATGGTAGAGAGTGCTGTACAGCATTTTGGTCAGACATCCTGAATGGCTGGAGTCTACAGATTGCCCAAACCTCTGAGAATGGCCTAAGAAGAGACTGAAAAACTGTGTAAAAATAGATCTCACTGAGGAGTACTGAATAGGTATTTGCCTAAAAATGGAAGAATAGAAGGGAATTGGAAAAAGAAAAAAGAAAAAAAAAACCAAAGGAGTACAAACCTAACCCCCCACCCAATCCCGGAACAAATTCCCCAAAATCCCAAACCTTTTATTTTTAAACTGCTAGGAAGAAGTCTGATTGTGTGAGATAGAGAGACATGCTGATCGTGGAACATGTGTGTCACAAGGTATGAATGAAGCTATTTCCAAAATCTTTAAACATTTGTATTTCTTATTTATTGAAGTGTATAGGCTTTTTATGCCAAATAGGCTGACAACTAGAAGAAGCTGGTTTTTTGTTTGTTTTTTTTTTTTTTTTAAACTGACACTAATTAGGAAGAGAGTTTCCAGTTGGTCACTCTGTTGTGGTGTGCTTTAGTGACCTTACTGTTTTATCTAACACTCACTGACCAGGACCTATCACTGCAGGACTCTCTGTATTTTTATTACAATTAACTGCTGAAAAAAAAATGAGGGAGAAGATATTTATAAGCATCAATACAGCTAAAGGCTCTCCCTCTGCCCCTGTACAAGGCTGGAAAATTACAAAACCTCCACAATTCAGAAAGAGCTCAAAGCACAGCTGACGAATCCTTGTCTAACACCCCCGAACTGCCAGTGAAACATGCAGGGTTAAAGTGGTTTATTTGACTTTTTTATTTTGTAAGTTGCTTAGGTTGACTTTGTTTTGTAGTAAGATTTATGTTTTGGATTGAATTTTAGAATAAAGTAAAATTATATTCTGCATCATTATATTTTTTACTGGGATTTTTGCCTGCCTAACTCTATAGAACTGGTGCTTTTCAGATATACTCATGATGCTTTCTTGATGGTTGCTGAAGTCCTGAGGCACACCCTGTTGATGGTTTAAAAAGCAACCATTCCTCTTAGACTGGTTAGTCCTCTTAGAAATATCTCAGCTTTGTTAAAAACTGTGAAATACGAATATGATGATGCCTGCTGGAAAACTGTATCACTTGCTGTGTTTGGAGGATCAAGTCACTGATGGTTGTTCGATTTATCTTTTGTTTAAAAAAAAAAAAAAGCTTCTTTTTCATCTGAATAAGCTTGTAAACTTGTTTTCTTTGTGTAAATGATAATACTGTAGGGGAACAATTCAAACTTCAGAAGTGAATATCACTTACTCTGAGCAGGATCGTTCTGACTGATGTTTGCATAAATTTGTCCATAAGCACATTTGTGAAATGAATTCCAGAAAGGGAAATAAATGAGCATTTGAATGCTAAAGGTTAATTGTTTTTTGAACCAGTGAACTACCAGCAGGTTGTTGATACCTCGCTGGCATCTCTGTATGTTGGAGTTGCAGCCAGGGCACCAGCAATAACCTAAGTTGCTCCTCACCTTTGAGTACAGATACTTTTCCAAGCCTCTTGCACTTTCTTTTGCTATATGTTTTGGAATAAACCCGTGTATGCTTGTGTTTAATGTCATCAAGGACAGGCAGAGCATTCGTCATTCTTCTGTTTTGTTACCTGCGTTACATAAAAATGTTGATCCTTAGCGAATGCATACACCCCAAATTTACCTTAAAATTCAAGTGTGGGGCAGCCAAAGAGGCCAGAGTGGTGGGTTGTCTGGTCTGTGGTGTCAGTGAAGCCACTCAGGTGGCAGTCTGCAAAAACACCCTCAGGAGCACTTATGTTTGCTGCCTGGCCAGCAGTGGTGATGGACTTGGAAAGGGTGGTGCATGGGTTGAGAAGCAACATCCAAGCAATTTTGACTCCACTTCTGTGAGCAGCAGTCTAGATATGCTCTCCCAAGCTTTTTGTTGCCTGCAGAGTAAAACCTGTGAAAACTTGTCTATGTCCATGTACTAAATCTCGGTTGAAATGACAGCTGTAGAAAGGTGGAGACCTCTGTGCAAAAGTGTAGATTAAAAAGGGCTGCACAACCCTGTCTTATGTGCTGTCTACCCCTGCTTTTGTTAATGCAATTTCAAGTGCTTTTGAGATTCTCTCTCTCTTTTTTCTTTTTTTTCTTTTTTTTTTCCCAGATTTTCTCTCATCTCTTTTCCTTCTGGCTTCTCTTATGCTTTTCTCATTTTCTTTCTTTCTTATTGATGCCTGTGAGAGCTCACCAGCTAACAGATCTAACCTGGGTTTCCTTGCAGAGTAGTCTACGCTCTTCATTTCCCCTACATACCCACCCCCACCCGACACAGAGAGGGCTATTTCTATATCAGTAACACTGAAGTCCTTCCCCTGATACTTGCAAGTGCCAAAAAACTTGTTGGATGCTGATAGAATTCTCTGGTGCATTTTTCTTTAGTTTTATTGGTGATGCCAACCATAGGTTGCTCTTGGCAAGGTCTGAATCGTTGTATTTTGTGTTGATAAGGAACTCAAGTGTGTTTGGATACATTTATCATTGCACGATAACTGATAAGATATTCTTCACGTGGCTGGAGCTTTAGTTTGAGTCTGTCAGTGGAATTGTTACAGGAATGCTTGTGCTGAGACATAACCCTGCATTTTACTCTTGTGAGACAATGAATACCTTTAACTTCTCCTGGAGGTCATTCAGTGATATTTTAAAATTTATACGGTACAAGTCAAGGTTTCTTAAAAATGCTGTTTCTCTTACATTCTTTTTGTAGAAGTTTATTGATCATTTCCTCTCTGACTCTGCTGTCTTCAGTGGGAATTGAGAGTGCTCAGTCTTCAGGGTAACAGGGTGGTCCTTTCAGTTCAGTTCTTAGTGCAGCAGGAGGTGTGTTCACATCCACAAATCCATAGAGAGCTTTTAAATTATTTTTTTAACATCTAAGCATCCTATTTCTTATCTTAGAAAAGTAATCTAAAGCTAATATTGGTTGTGCTGGTCAAAACGTGACCTGAGACCTTGTAGCATGTGTTTTTAGATGTGTGCACACACACATAGACACACACACATATATATATATATCTTTATTGATATATATGTATCTGTATATATGAGTCTGTGTATACACATCTGTATATACACACTCAATATTTTACAGTCTAGAAGGATGGAATTCTTTGTTTGACTCTGACAGCACAGTCAGCAAGCCTGAGTTATATATGACATTGTTCTTTCTGGATACTTAATCCTATTTTCTGGTGTCTCCAGCTATGTTTCTTAATATGCCAGTCTCTGTAACTGTTGCTTGACTTTTAGATTGTCATAATTTAAATCCGTGTTCTCCTTTCTTGATTTGTAAATGTGTGCCAAGTTTTGCAAATATTTTTTCCTCCTTTTATTTGTAAACACTTGAGTGGTGCTTTTAAGCAACAAATAACTACTTGTGTCTTACAAACACATATGTTCCAGTATTAAAATTGGATCTTGGTGCCACAACTCTATTCTGGAGGTGCAAATCCATAAAGGTGTTTTATGTGGTATCCCTGGTGCCGACACTGTCTTGCCACTGCCTTTGGCTGTGACATGGAGCACAGGGCTGGCTGGGCAGGAGGAGCTGATAATGTCCCAGTGCAGTCTGAGCTGGTGGCATTCCTATGGGATTAAATAGGGTGTTTTTCAGTGGAGCCCTGGCTGGTGAGAAGGATGATAAGACCAGTTGAAATAAATAGGCAACTTGTATTTTTACAGATAAGGATGAAGAGCTTTAGCTGGTAAAACTCACTCTATGTGTACTGGAAATGTTATTACTGCTGTGTACCTATTCTCTGGGAAACTGTGGACCAGCTGGCATTTATTATTTATTAAGAGAGTCCTGAAAATTTATTTATTAAAACAGTTCCCTGAAATTTGCTGCATTTTTGTTGATTCTGAATTCAATATGAGCTGAAATGTTGCAACATAATTCATATGCCATTACTGAGGTGTTATTTTTTTTTTAAGACCAGCTTAATTCATATGCAAGTGCCATTCACAAATGAAGTCTTAATTGTCTACTGATTACACAAAACTGCAAATGAATAAACATTTTCTATTAAAGAATTTAGTGCTGTGCTTCCTGTGTGTTTGTGAGGAACTCTGAGGAAGACTCTGCCAGAGATTTGGAAGTTAAAAGGGGAATAAGAGTGGAAAGGGAGCCTTACGCTTTCCAGCAAAGCTTCTGCTGAGAGTTGCAGGGCATTCATCTTTTCTGTGCCTAGTGGAGAAGCAAAAATCATATCGAAGCAGGCAGGTATACCAATAGATGTGTACAACTGGATTATTTTGGGCAGCACAGGCTCTGTACATGCCTTGTTACAGAGGCCATACTGAGGAATCTGTTCGGTGGCACAGAGAAATATTTCCTGTGTCATATTGATACTGAAAACTGACTTCTGGGCCACAGAATACAGAATGCTGATTCTTGCTAAGCTTGCTGTGTTTGTGTCAAGCAACGTAATAGGGGAACATGGGATAATAGTGCAACAATTAGACTGACAGGGGTGCCAGGACTAAATCACATATTCCAGCTTAAATTCTGCTTGAGGATCCAAGCCTGTTGTTTCCTCTTGGTGAGGCACCTTTGAGGTCAGAGCCAGCTAATAGGAAATCCTAGGCACCAGGGCTTAAGTGAAATTTAGGACATCTAAACCTGGCTTTCTGGATACATGTGTTGTGGTGAGACAGAGATGGCAAACCCAAATGTTTTTTTGGCGAGCTCTTGAATATTTTTAAGTGAAGTACTAAAGACAGATTGTCTATCTCCTTCCTCTCAAATCTATCCAGTCTTTATTTCACCTTTCTCTTCCACCCTGTGTGGTGTATAAATCTAGTCCTAAAATATGTGATGTTCTTATTCAGGGTTGATGGATGGTATGTACTCGTGATAGTGGAGACTGAGGCACAGATTCAGTGTTTTTCATTCCAATATTTTAGCTGCCATCATCCTTGAGTCTAGAATTTTCTTTTCCTTTTGTATTTTGTGTAGACAAACTAGAATATTCCTAAGATTAACCTTAAGATTTTCTGACTTGGGCTGTGATGTGCCATTCAAGCAGGCTCTTTGAAAACCCAAAATTTTAAATTCTAGGTTCATACCTGGATGTGCTGTTGTGTTTAAATCTTTAAATTTTATTATTCTTTTGAAAACTGCAACTAATCTATGAACAAAAATGCTAAAATTGTTATGGTTGCAATTAAATGTGCTTAGTTCATGTTCTTATTTGCTTTATATGCTGTTTCTTCTCAAATGAAAGTGGTAATGCAATGCTGGAAAAAAAAAAAAGTTTGTTTCTAAGCTGAAGTTGGTGTATTTCAAAATTTACTGATATGCACTTAAAAAGAACCCAGCCCCCAAAATCCTCAGATAGTGGGAGCTGTGACAAAACAGCTTATTTTACTGTCATTCAGTGCACTCATGAGAACTTGGCCTGGGGGCCTCTGGGTCTTTTATTTGATTAAGATTTTTAGAACTGAGATAAAAGTAACAATCAGATTGTCTTAATAATTCATAATAGCAGGTTAAGGAGATGAGAACTTTAAGGAGTAACTTGATAGCCCAGAAAGTATCTTTCCTGTGATCTTAATGGATTGCTATCTAAAACAGTGAATCAGTGTTTGTAAGCATAATTATGTCATATGCTATCTTTTGAATGCTTGAATTTGCAATCTCAGATGTTTTTAATGAAATTTTAGATATCTAACTTCTTAGCTGTATGTAGTTTGGGTTTTTTTTCCCAAGTCTTTATTTAACAGAAAGCAAACTTAAAAGAAATGTTATGGTACTGATGCCCACATGCTTTGATTTACAGCTTCCTCAGTGCCACTCTTCTGAATGGTCAAGTATTCCTTTTTGATCTAGGAATGTTTACATCAATGAGCTGATTATTCCTGCCTCATTCCCTATCTTCTAGCCCAACAAATCTCAAACCCCTTCCCCCTCTCATGAAAGGCCAAACAACTTAAGGATGGGCTTTGGACACTTCACTCTGCTTCCTCATGTAAGAAAGTAGATTTGTTTCATACTGTTTGTGACCAACACCCAAGAAACTGCCGCTTTGTCTGGGGATATTTTTTTTTCCCCTTATTCATCTCACCTCTTTCCCTTCAGTCAGATTAAAGAGCATCTGATGAATTTTTGTTGTTTATTTGGTTTTGGCTTTGTTCATTTGTTTTGGCGATATGTGTGTGTGTATGTTTGTTTGCTGAGCCAGACAGATCCATCCATGGGTTTCAATCTGTGGAGATGCTACCTAAGATTTTAAGGCATGATAGAGTTACCTGGGTCTAAGTTCAAAAGTCTGAATACAAAAATTCATTGGTGCTTTGGAGGACATTTCCATACATCAGTAACATATATGCTCTGATCACAATGTGTGAAATGAATGTGAAGGGCTTGTAAAGTAAATAGAAGAGTCAAAGAAAGAGAGTTACAGATAAGCACAGATAAAATTTCCCAGAAGTGGATGAAGTCTGTCTTAAGAATATATATTAATTGGAGAAAGATGCTACTGGGTTTTCATTTGTTAACACCAAATCGGGAAATGCATTTATATGATTACTGCTGTTATTTCACCTGTCCCCCTCTTAATTCTAATGATAGATATATTTCTTGTTTAATCCTTTGCCTTTCCATACGCTGTAGTGGCCTTCCACCTTTTTGGACTGTTTGTTCTGAGTGATGGCTGGAGTGATAGTGTGGCTCATGTGACATCATAAACATTTTTGTTGGCAATCCTTCCTCGTGCAGGACTCTGAAGTCTGAGAGTGGTGAAGATGACTAAGTAGAGACAGATTTATGTGGAAATCTTATTAATACCCATAAAAGAGAGAATGAAGGCATAAGAAATTTGCCTCCAAATAAACAACCAAAAAATGCTCTGTTCTTAGAAGCATTTGGCATAGCTCCATCATGCCTTTTGTGGGAACTGGCTCTTTGTCTGGCCTAATCAAGACTTCTTTTTTTTTTTTTTTTAAAGATTACTAAAGACTTCCACTTTTCCCAAACTTTCTCACAGTAGAATAAAATTAATTTTCACTTTGGTAATGCACAAATCAGTTAATTGTCTCAAAGACAATGTAATACAGATGTCTTGTCTTGTTTCTCAGCAAAGATTTAATGGTAGCCTTGCTGTGAGATCTTTCACTGCCACCAAATGTCTGTAGATGTTACATGGTGCTCATAATCAAAGCGGTTTACAAAGAAGGGGAAATATTTTTCACCTACAGTGTGTGAAGGATGGAAAGAAATTGTATCAGAGATGTGAAATCATAACTGAGTTTTTTGGTACTTTGATCTAAAATTTACCCAGACTTCTAAGTGCACAGTTTGAACTTCATAGTAGAAATCCAGCTCTTCATCATGAGCTTTCTGGTAGGTGTTTCTGGTGAAGTCCCTTTTTAAGTCAGCTTTTTGGAAACAGAAAGTTAGCAACTAATTGAGCATTGTGAGTTAGTTCTGTGCATATATTCATTTTATGCAGCCTGTAGCACTAAGAGTCTCACGGGATCGCCTGCCATTGCTGTCAAGGCTCCCAAGAGCAGTGCCCTGTTTGGCACACCCAGCCCTCTTATTTCACATTTGCTGTTGGCAGCAGAAGGCCTTCTATCCTACTGCTGGGAAGAAAATATCCTTCAGTCTTAATTCAGTTCAGCCCAAGAGGTGGTGAATATTGAAAGGCCTGTGCAACACCAGGAGAGTGAGCCCAGGGCAGGTCAGGAAGGGTTTGCCAGCACAGCAGAAAGGCTCCTCAGAGCCTGCTTGATATTGGCCTTGGAGAGGAGCATCTGATGCTCAGTATGTGCTAAGGCACGTGCTCTTGTCTGTCCAGCTGCTTAGAAAACTCACCTTCATTTTTTGTACAATCCATCATATGTACAGAAATATTTTACAAATAAAGTACCTGCATTGTGTTCTTTGGGTAGAGCTTCTTGTCTTGCAATTGATTTCTAATATGTTGTTCCTGTTAAATGTGTAATTGAAAAAAAATTTCTGGTTTGCTTTGAGCTGTTCCTGTAATGACTTAGGCATGTCATTCATCAAGACATTATGTTTTAGATCTTTAAATGATCCGTGTACCAGTGAGTGCCTTGTACTTTTTCCATGTGTGTATTATTTTTCCCAGCAAGTATGATATCCCAAGCTGTCTCCTGATGTGAGTCCATACTGATTTGAAATAGGAAGCAATAAATTAGCTTTCAGGGCTAGCTTATAAGCAAGATCTTATTCTTTATTTGTTTATCTGTGCTTCTTGGATTTGTGCGGCTTTGAGGCTGCTGATAGTGCTGCCACTGAAATTGTAACCATTTCAGAAGATCAAAACAGCAGCAGAATGAAGAAAATAGGAAAAAATTCCTATCTGGGTGAGATCATAGTTTGTATCTTCTCATGTTTGCCAAGGCAAAAATCTTCACCATGAACTGTTGCTCACAACCTGGAGAGACACCTTCTCTGTGCTGGTTTTTGGTTGTTCTCCCTCATCTGGTAGCGGTGGGAAGCATCCTGCACTGGGCAGATGTAGGTGGGATTGATATCCTGCAAATGGCTAGTTGGCCAGGAAGTGAATTTGTTATCTTGGATTTGAACTCCTAGGGCTGTGTTCCTGTGATGGTAGCAGTTACTGTGCTACTCATCTTCCTTAGATGGCATAATTCCTTTTATTAACTCTTGGGAAGATTTCAGAACTGCCATCTCCACCCATCGTCTACTTCTGCTCTTGCAGTTTTTTGTTATTTGTGAGAGCAGTAAAACTGCAAGAAAACATGTTTCTTCAGGCCAGTAGGTTTTATCATTAAGAGCCTCTGTCAGATGTTTCCACACAGAGCTGCCAGTATTGAAATCTTTTAGTTCTTTGATGTTTGAATATCAAATAGCACATTGGTGTCCCCTCTGCTAACCTTGCTTAGCATTTGTATTGGTCTTCTTTACTTTTAGAAAACCCTGTAGACTACTGGCTTGACATTCTGAGCTGTATCATGTCTTGTGCTGAACTGGGTGGGCAATAAGGACATTTGGCATCTCACAAGGATAAATATGCTGACAGATTCATCCTGTGTTGCATTTTATATTAAATAGTGTGGTGGAGAGGCTGCAGAAAGTAGGGCTATTTCTTGCTTGGGTCAGAGACATGGTTAGATGCTGGGTACTGAAATTGTTAGCTCTGAGCTTCTGTCTTCTGAGTTAAAGACTTGCCCTATATTTCTGTGGGATTCTTAGAAGCTGAGAGTGAGGGAAAGCTTGAGACCTGTGGAATATATCTTGTTGGCCTTACTTGAGGTAACTGAAATCCTAAATCAGGTGAGGTCAATTGCTTCCATATTCTTCCTCTGTCCTGTCTTCCTCCTTGCTTCAACTGTGTGCTTTACCTGTGACCAGCTCACTTGGGCTGGTGCAAAATCCACGTGCAGAAGTGTCTGGATAAAATGCAGTTTGAAGGGAAGCGTGGTTCTCAGTCTTCCCTTGTTTGCCATGGGGGCCAAGTGCATCACATCCGGCCTCGGCTGGATGAAGCCTGGAAGTCCAGAGTTCCCTCTGAATTCTTCTCGTACTTTACAGCTCCTCCCTGCTTTGTATATACAAACAACATTCTTTGAGAGGACTAGAGGGCGGAAATGGCTATGAACAAACTCCATATCTTTTCTGATATGTCAGAAGATACCAGAAAAGAATAGTGTGCTCTGTGTCTGCTGGTAGCTGATTTCTCTTCATCCTATTTATTTTGTAGAAAAAGAAACCTTGGTTGGATATTAAGGAAAACTTTTCTATGAACAGTGATAGTAAAGCACTGCAACAAGCTATGGAGGGAAACTTCATCTGTGAACATGAAAGGTTCATTTAGAATAGCCTTTTAGATAATTTTCCAAATGTGTCTAGATACCTTCCTTTTCTTAGACAAGCAAAGTTTTTGCTGTCAGTATTTCCCCACCAGGCCTGTACCTCCACTGTGTGTGGGCTGTCCCCACTAGCTGCTGGCCAGCATCCTCCTGTGGTGCCAGTCCTCGCTGTTTGGTGCAGACCCAACCAATAAGGCCTCTTTATGTCCCAGTTGGTGCCTAATGAGCAGCGTTATTGTTACTCCAGAACCAGGAGCTTGGAGTCTACTGCTTGCCCTTACACAGGATTACTGAAGAACAGATCCAATTTCTTGCGTCTCTGATGCAGGAGTTGCTGTGCTGTTTAGTTTGCATTATCAAGTCCTGATTGGTGGCAGACTTTTTTTTTTTTTCCTGTCTTCTTCCCCTTGAATGATAGCATTCAAGTTCCAGGTAGGCTCCTAATTGCTCTTCATTTTGGCCCAGCGACAAGCTGATTTATCAAGTCCACTTGTTAACTTAATGCTTTTATGGCTGCCAAAAGAGTGTTACATGGCGTAAGTGAGATGAAGTGGCCTGGAGTTGTTAGGCTTTGTGTGCAGGGTGGTTTCCTAGCAGCCAGATAAGAGACAGCAGTTAGAAGAGCATGACAGCGCACCAGCACCCTTGCTCACGTGAATTAGCAGCACCGGACTTGGGAGAGAGCTCCTGCAGGAGGAAGGGCCTGGGGTTGGGTGTGGGTAGGGTACAGCATGTTCCACATCTTACGCCCTGCTGCCCAGCCCAGCCTTTCTTGTCTGATCTGTTTTTAATATACTTCTTGTCAGTTCATGGTTTTGTTCTCCCCCACCACCACCACCTTTTTATTGTCATTGCAGTCTGAACTAACTGGATGGTTCTTAAAGGCTGTTAAAATCTCAGCAACGCAGCTGTAAAATTGCCTAATCAACTCCAGGAGATAATCTCTCCTAGGGGAGACCTTTAAATGCATTGACTGTCAGCAGGAATAGGTCAGATGCCTCCAGGTAACTTTCTGGGAAGGGAGTCTTGTTTTCAAAACTGTATCTACCTGCTTTGTTAAGAACTAAGGAACTGGTTAGTGGGACTTGTCATAAAAGTCTTCTTTTACAGTTGTGTTAAATCCTCTTAAAGAAAGCAAATAACTCTCTTGTTAATGCTGCTCTGCTCAGCATAGAAATAAAGCAGCTGTTGTGACTGTCAGAGGCTTTAAGAGAGACTTCTAATTGGAAAGAATTTCTAGACTTGATGAAACCCAGTGGGTTATGGCAGTGCAGTTTCACCTCCAACTTCTTGGAATCTGGAAAATGCGTTGAGTTTGGGCCTGAGAACTAGTTCAGAGTTGTATTTTAAGTGGGGTAGGTGACACCTGGGGGAGATAAGCTGTGGCAAGAACTAAGATTTTCATAATTCCTCTGTAAGTCAAATGATTAAAAATATGTGAGTTTTGGTGTATTGAACCTGAAGAATAAATCCCTGCCTTCCTATGATGGATTCCAAAACTTAGCAGTGGAAATACTGAAGAATGTAATTTGGAAATGATGCTGACCATATTGGTGGTCTAAAATACCTGGGTAAAACTACTTCCAGAGCCTTTTATAGCCCTGAAATGGCAAAATGGAATAGCTCTGAATTATACTAAAGCTTCTTCAGATGTCTTGCCTTCCTTCTCCTGAACTGGGGGAGCAGAAGGCAAAAAACTACAACCAAACAGCCAACATTGCTAAGGTTTATGCTTCTCTTGTTCTGGCACTGCCACTTGTGAGCCTGCAGTGGGTGCAGGGATGTTAATTCAGGTACCTCCTTGGCACCTCTGTTTTTCCCCATGCATGGGGCCCTGTGAAGTGTAGGACATCCTTGGGATCCTGGGCTCACAACAGGGAGAGCAGGGTCATGCCAGGAGCTCAGTAGTACAAGTGCAAATGACACATTTCAGGACCAGAGCAATGTTATGTATGGAATTTGATTGCAAAATAGAAGTGTTTATATATAGAATAAGTATATATGTATGTTTTTAATTGATGTGTGGGTACATGCAGGCCTATTAATAGATGTAAATAAGGAGAGGGAAGAGAGGAAATAAAGCACCACAGCTGTGATTTATCAAGACTGACATGAAAACAAATATTATTTTTGTAATCAGAGGAAATTCTTTGTAAAGCATGTACAAGAAAGGTATTTTAACCCACCTCAATGATTTCCTGCCCAACCATATCCAAAGAAAATCAGACAGACTTCTTCCCCTGCCCCCTATTATGGGTCACTTTTAAATTACTGTTTCTCCCCTCCTCCATTTCTGTTGATGTTGGGCTTTTTGTTTGTTTTAGAAGTTTTTCTTTTCTTGTCAAATGCTGCTTAAGTGATTTTTGACCTGGCATATAAAACTGCACCTGGGATGTGGGGTAAGGATTTAATTTCACATTTAACTGTAAGATGTAATGAAGCTGAAGGGCATTGTTATTGCCTCTACCAAGAGCTGTAATGCTGGGAAAACTTGGTGTGCTTGCCTGGTGTGTTCCATTTAGCAGTGGAGAAAGTGGTGCTCCTCAGTCTGTTTTTTTTTTTGTTGAAAAACAGAATGGTTTGAGCTGGAAGGGACCTTAAAGATCATCCAGGTCTAACCCCTCAGCCATAGACCAGAACACTTTCCACTAACAGGGTTACTCAGAGCCCCATCCAGCCTGGTCTTGAACACTTCCAGGAATGGGGCATCCACAACTTCTCTGGTAAACCTGTTCCAGTGCCTCAGCACCATCACAAGCTGACTCTGTCAAGTTGACTCTGAAGAAACTGTTTGGGTACAGTCACAGCTTTTGTATCTCTGCTTAAAGGAGGCAAAAAGAATATCTTTGCCCTCTCTACATCATAACTGTTTCCAGCTCTTAAACATCTGAAATCCCAACTGTTACAGGAGAAAAATGGTCCAGCACCATATGTAACCAGTTAAGATACATGGAGATAAGCAGGTTAGGCAAAATCATCTGGAAAATGCTGGGTGGATCAAGGGGTTGAATCTGTCCCTTAAATGTTGCAGGTTCATAGTGTCAAATTTTATCTGCCTGAGGGCAACACTTCGAATCCTGCAAGACCCTAAACTTCTCTTGTATTCAATTATTTTTGTCTTTGTTATTAGAAAGGATTTTTTGAACTCTATTTAATAACATTCCTGTTTCAGTTGTCTGACAAAAGTGGGAATTAACAAAATGCAGTCAAAGGGCCCTTTTGAGGTGAATAATAAAAAAAAACAACAAAAAGAAGAGTGGAAAAAAAAAAGGGAAATAGTACTTAAGTGGATGCTCTATTTGCTACCCAGAGAAGTTTCCCATTTCATGTTGGCAAAAAGAATTTGAATGTCTTGTGGTCGTAAGTCTTCCCTCTCAATGTGTATCGCAAACCACAAACACACCATTTGTCTGCAGGGAATTATATTAATAATTTGAAGAGTGACTAGAAATAAAAACAAATCTGGTTAACATCATCCACAATCTGACTTGATTAAAAAGAATTTCCCCCTTGAAAAACTACTCCAAATGCTGTTTCTGAATGAAACTGTAGGTAACAACTGGCTGATAATACAGGACAGAAAAGCATTTGCAAGACGTCTAACCTCAAGCTCCCTTCTAGCCTTCTAACCACACAGATTGGAAAAGAACAATAGATGAGGACTTAGCAAAGACTTCTGGCTTGGGCTTTTTGTGGTTTTCTTCTGTGGTCTTCTTAATATTTAATGATGAGATTTATATTTTTAAACATCGCTTTATCTTCTAAATACATTGCAGAAGGCTAAATTGTGTGGAGAGGGGAAAGAATGAGGGACAACTGTTTCTCTAGTATTGAAGCTTTGGCTCCAGAATTTATTTAAGGAATTGGAGGTTTCTGCAGGACTCATTGGTTTAGGAGCACTTTCTGCTGTGTCACAGGTGATCTGGTCTCATAGGAATCCCAAGGCATTTCTCTGAGTTTTTCCCAGTTAATTGAATCCACACTTCAAAGGTGCACGGGACTATTGAGTCCCTAACCCTTATTCCCTGGGCCAGGCAGACCCTTCCTGTGCCAGCACACTGCTTGGTGTGGCTGTTGAGCCACGTGTATGGCCATGTGGAAAGAGTCCTTCTGAAAACACTGTGAAAGCCCTTTTTTTTGGAGCATATTGGTTCCTGAGGCTGGGTGGAAGGAAGACAGGGAGAGAAAAGAGCTTAGTCATTTGCCTGTGTAGGAGTGGGAGTCAGTGTGAAGGTAAAGGAAATTATTCTTGATGTGGGAACAGGTCAGGAAATTGCAGGGAGAAATGGAATAGCTTTGGAGAACTACATAACTAGGGTACTTTTATTCAGCATCCTGCATGGTCTTGGGTCTAAACTTCAGTTCAGGAATTAGATTTGGCATAGTTCTCACCTGTTGCTCAGTTGTTTTTGTTGGGTTACATTGAAGTATCTGTGATTTGCATTATAAATGGAATTAATGTGTAATTTTCCCTATCTTTTGCTTTATCAGTTTAGATCTTAAGTCAATCCTAGTGTAATCGACTTTTTGGAGAAGGATGTCTCAGGGAATAAGCACCTGATAGTGGTCAACATGTGGGTCTCTGTCTCATAAGGGGGTTGCAATTACTGGAAATTACATAAGAAAATACCTCTGGAGAGTGCTATTGCTTTACAGACCTTCAGCGACCCCAAAAAAAAAAAAAAAAAAAAAAGAAAACAATAAGAGGGGAAGAGACTTAGCCCAGGAATAGTACAGTCTTAACAGAGCAGCACTTTTCCAGGCTCTGGTTCACTATCATTGCTTAGTGCAGGGATATGTTAGCCAGGGGGCCAGCTCACTTGGGACAAAGCACAGGGTTCTCTAACCTGGTGCTGCCTTGCATGGTGTACGGCTTTAGAGAGTCCTGGGAACCCCACTCTGTGCCAGCTACACTCGAGACCCTTAAATTCATTCCTGCTTATGTACTGGATGCCAGATTGAGGCAATCAACACAAAAAGTACTGAAGCTTCTAAACAGGATAGGGAAACTTCGGCTGCATGGGGCTTCCAGCATGGTGTCAGTTTCTTTGTTCTTTCTCGGCTGTAACCGGGAAAACTGAAAGTAAGGCACAGAAGAATATTTTATTGTCTAAGGGACTAGTTTGTCCTAGAATTAAGGGTCTTTTTTGTATTCAGCTATTTATACAGATACATGCACGGTACTATTACCTCACTTGGTACCCTATTATCATCCATACTAGAAGGATGTGCGGTGAATATACTTCTTCTAGAAACTAGCTGCAAGACCAGGGATTTCAGGATGCTCTTTTTACAGGAAGACTGAAAGTAGTCCTTTTTCCTTGTGCAATGCCACACATTCTTGCAAAGAACAGACATAACCCTGGTGCTTTGCTCCTCTTGCACTCAGTCATAACCTGTAGGAAATAGAAACTCAGCTGGACAGACACATGGGGTGAAACCAGCCTGCATCAGCATTTCTGGCTGGCACACATACCCAGTGCATCCTCTGCAGGAGGGAGCCTACCCTGCTTCATGTGCCATCTGCAGGGCAGCACCTTCCCTGAGGATATTGTTGGTGCAATGCCTCTCTGCTTTATACTACTTTGCCCACATTGTGGCTAAAATTTTTTCTGCTTGTTATTAACCATTAGCAAAGCCAACACTTTTGGTCTTTATTACTGTAGGTGGGTGCATTAAAGTAACTTAGCCTGGCAGTAACCTTGCAGTTGACATTTAAATTTGTCCCTTTTCCCTCCAAAACCATTTTTTCTTTTTTTTCTGGTGTTGAGTTCTGAATTACATTGTTTGACTAGAGACTCCTGCCTTCAAAGATGCTGCTGAATGCTCTGATGGAGATGTGAAGTAGTTCTTAAGGGTCACCTACGAGCTACTTGACTCTGGTGCGCTGGTGGCTTTTTTGGGGCTGCAGAAGCAGCCAGTTGAAAATGAATTGCAACTGTTACCTGTGCTTGCTGAGCATCAAGCTGTTGGTTTTCACCACTGACACACAAGTATCTGTTTCATGTTGTTTCTGCTTTAGATATAAAAGCTTAAAAGGCCCTGTCGCTTGTCTCGCCTTATCAGGCCAGACGCATAACTTCTTTCTGTTATGTTGTTGAGTTATCCTGCTGACAACCCTTGCATTTTCCTGCATGAAGGAAATGCTTGTGGGGTTGCTTCAGGCAGTGGTGCTGCAGTTGTGCTCGGGGCTGTTCCAGTGCAGCTTGTATTGCTGCTTCCTGAACTCTGTGGCTGAGCCGAGCCAGTGGTATTCCGATAGCTCCCAAAGGATTAGCAGCCCAGTGTGTGGGTGCTCTGCTCCTCTGGTGTGGGTGGAAGGAGGACTCTGCACACAAGCAGGTAACTGTGACTTCAGAGGTAACACCTAGTTCAGTCACCTCAGTTAACTTCGAAGTACATGGTAAATAAATTTCATTAAATTACTGGACTTGACTCAAAACATCACATACAAAGAAGCAGTTTATATTCCAGATGTTTTAAATTGCCTCTGTATTTATAAAAGTGATACTTGGTCAAAAATCTATTCAAAGTTACTTTGATTAAAACTGGAATTTATTAGGAATGTTTGTGTTGGGGAAAATGCGAGCAAAACTTGATTCTACTTGATACTAATGATTTATTTCAAGAACACTTTATAAGCACACTCTTAGATTTTTGCAGAGTTGAAATGTAGGAAAGGGAAGAGGAGATATCTGGGAGTAGGCATGGTGGGGACAAGTAGCTTGTCTAGGTGGAGAATGACTCTTTTTGCTGATGTGGGGAGTTACGCTCTTAGCTCGGGGTGGGGGCATGTACCTAACAAGCATTAGAAGGGCCTCATTTGGAAACTGTGTGGTGATGCTGAGGTTCTGGTGACTTTCCTTCAAAATAAAAAGGAGTTTGTGCAGTCAAGCTACCAAAAAAATAAATAAATCTATCTTACTTAAAGAAATTCTTTGTATTTTGCTCTTGACATGGAAATAGACTGAATAGACTGATAAATTTACTTGGGGAACAGAATTCTGTTTTTCAAGTGCTCTAGGTGTCACAGGCACCAATCTACAGTGTCAGGCCTTGGGTGACATCCTTTACAGTGGTCAGCAATTGAGGTTGGTGAGAGCAGCTCATGTGCCTGGTAAGAGGTGCAGAGTAAGACTGGCTGCCTTGCCCAGGAATGGGCAGGAATAAGTAACAACAAAAGGGTTTAACTCCATAAAGGAGGTCTATTCTGTATCCTGTATTAATTGATGTTGCTCAAAGAACAAGTGGTTTGTAGTTTGTGGCTATAGCAATTTGGACAATACTTATTTAACTCAGTTTCTCTGAGATGCAAAAGTCAAGCAGCTTCTTTTTTTTTTCCTGTTGGGAGATAGCAAGAGACTGCTGCTTCCTTAACTCCCATCAGAGATTCGTTACTGCTAGTCTTTGTCTTGTATTTAAAAATTAAAAGTAAGAGATTAATTTACTGATTTAAAAGGGGGCTCTTATGTAATTTCAGTGTCTGCACTTTCTGAAAGTCTATGTTGACTGCTCAGTAACACGCCAAGTACGTCAAACTCTGTAATCACAAACTAGACCACTGGTTGCAATGAAATGGGAAAAGTCCCATGAAATGAATGCAAGTGCTGACACAGCTACTGACAGTGGGAGAACAACTACATTTTTAAAATAGAAAAAGAAGAGACACTTCGTCAAGACTGGGCTTTGCAAGAGGATCCTGCAGAGTCTGGAAGACTGGACATTTAAGCAGGAGTAGACACTGTGACTCTCAGAAAATGAATCAGCAACATCATCTGCATTCTTCTCAGAGTGGCAGGTTGTTTCTAGGTATTCAGATATGCTGGATGTTTCTGTAACAAAACTGTAATGACGTCAGGCACCCAGTTATATATATTTTTAATCTTTTTAGTGCAGCTGGAATAAAGATGCTGATACATATATTGTTTCCTTGAGCGAGGCTAATTTTTAACTTTTCTGCTTGTTTTTATAACTTGGGTGTTTTGTGGCATTTGTCTGTGTGTCTGGGAGCTGCTTGTTAAAAATGAGTGCTCTTAAAAGACTGCCACATATGTGGATTCTGTTAACAGGGAGTGTTGCTGTGTAGGACAGTATTTATTGTACAATTAGGATGTTTTTTACTATCAAGGAACAATTATTGTGCTCTATCAAGCAAAAGGTTTGGACAAAATTTTGTAGGAATAAAGAAAATCCATCTCTTTGTCTCAAAACTTGTCTTGTAATGTCTGTATGTGTAACTTAAATCCTCCATATTATAAAGGTGGTTCCTGTACTGTTTGGCAGCTCCAAATGATAGAGCCCATAATAGTTTGTGTGTGCATTCCAAAGGCCAGAACAGCAACACACAGGCAGTCGCTGCCCAGCTTTTACTGGTCGTTGATCCTGGAGCTTTGTATTTTGCTGTACTTTGTTTCTCCTGGGTTGGAATACCTGTGTATAGGACACGTGTTGTTTCTTGGACTGCTTTGTGATAAGAAGCAGTCACAGAGGTTGCCCTCTGCATAAGGGCAGTAAATCTGTTCATTCTGTCTTTTAAGCACGTGGCTGTTGATTGTTTCACTTGGTCTTGTTGCCATCGCAATAAATGCTGGTTTACCACTGCCTAAATTAGGTCCAAAAGACGGGACCCAGTTGTTCACACTTAACTTGTAGCTGGGGAGGCCTTCGCTGGTTTCTGCAGCACAGCTCTGCCTGACGAGAGTGTATTGCACTGTGTTTATTGTGTTTCCCTTGTACAGACCAGTCCTTGTGAGCAGGTCCAAAAGTGGTAGATTGAGTCTGTCCAAAGATGAATAGGCTTCAGCAAGGTCTCACTAAGCAAGAGGTTGTGTAGTTCTATATTTGTAGAGAGCTGCAGGTAAAGAAGACTTTGACTGTAACCTCATTCCTAGCCTGCACCAGTTTATCCCAGTGTACAGTACTGTTTTTGTATTTGTCACTGTGGCTCTTCCACCTCTCAGCTGCCACTGCTCTCCAGTGGGGCTGACAGAGCCCTGTGTGACTCTGCTCTCTGGGCAACTTGGCTTCTTCTGGCACTCAGAGTCTGTGATTGCCTGCATGGGCTGGGGTACCCAAATTAGGCTGGCACATCAACCACTGGCTGCTTTTCAGCTGTGGGTCAGAAGATTGTCATGTAATTAGTGTGACTTGGCACCACTTTCTTATTTGTGGGTGTGCTGCAGAAAAGAAAAGATGAGTTGACTGTTCAGGTTGCGAGCCCAGGGATGCTCTGTTAGGGGCTAGGTTGGAGCCTTGGGCGGCATATACAGAACCTCAAGAGTTTTATTGAAAGAGTTTTTTTTCTTTTCTTGGCCCCCCCCCCCCCCCTTGGAAAAACTTCTTCAGTGGAAATATGTAAACTATGTTCTCTTTTTTTTTTTTTTTTCCCCTAAGTATGAAAGCAGTGACATTTCCTGGTTTTACCAGTGTTCATCCCTGCCTTACCACATGCCTTCACCCATTTCCACAATGACAGATGCAGAGGTTTCTTTGAAACAGATGGAACTGAAAAACAGACAAGAAAAACGTGTGAAAGCAAGTGTTTTCTGTGAACTTGAACTAGCAGTAACTCTTTTTCTGTCTTCCAGAAGGCTTCTTGTTGTTGCATTGTTTCATGCCTGGGATGGTTGAGGGTGGAGGTCTGTAGAGCTGCTGTGAAAGGGCTGTGCGTGATAAGAGTGGGAGGCACAGTGTCATAATTAACGCTGTCAGAAAGTGTTTGTTTTTTTTTTTTTTTTTTAATGTGACTAGTGTTGTATTTCCAGCATATTGTATTCATTTTCCTTTTATTGTGGTCTGACAGTACACCCTGAGCTCAAACCAATTTTTTAATCCTGAAAAGGCTCTCAAGTAAAATCTGGCTGTGGGAGTTTAGGCCTCTAGGAGTTTAGGGCTGCTTCACAGTTGGAAAAAGTTACTTTTTCCATTAAAACAAGAATTAACTGGCTTTAAGGGACTTATTATCTTTTTATCTTAAGAAAATTCGTCAGTAATAAGAAGAGCTTGCATTGTGATGGTCTGCTAATCAAAATGAAGATGTCCTGGTTTATGGTGTTTCCATAGCACTGAGTGTAATGAGATACTATCAGTATTAACAGAAACGGGATGAATATCCTTAATGACTCTCAAGGAAAAAAATTTTCAATTAAATGCATATGTGCAAGCTTTTGAATACTTTGATAAGTTTTATTTATTGATTGCATATTTAAGGTTTAATTGCAACAGCAAATTGCTTGAAGGGATCATGAGTGCAGGATTGGTTCTGCCTTTCCTGTCTGCAGCTTTTTGGAAGCAATGTATGTTGGCATCAAAATGACCCTGTAGCCTTTAGGTTTGTTTCTTCTCATGAGGTTTGTTGTGCATAACTCCCTTATGTGACATCTCAAACATCTATCCAGAAGAGGTATCTGAGTGCGAGCTGCTTTTGTTCTTTGCAGAATTCATATTCAGGATGGTTAGACTTAGACTTTCTGTGGGAAGCACGAGTGTGTGTGCTGCCCCGCTCACTGGTTTCTGATTACCCTTTTCTTAAACAGTCTAAGAACGTAAAAGTTTTTAAACATTTGCTGGAACTCCTGCTTGCTGGGATCTCTGTTCTCGTTTGTTTTTTCTTCTTCGTGGAGAGAGGTGCTCTGGTACTTCTTTTCAGTGTAGAGGATTCAGGCAACATGTAGAAATACATCAAGCTGGAAATACTTTTAGATACACATACACATGATGTGTGGACATACATTTTATATTTTATGAGCAATAATATTTAGTTGCATTGGTGTTCATCCAGATATAATGCCCTTCCACACTTGTATACTTCAACATTTGTGTGCCATCTTTTTCTCTTTGCCTGAGTTTCATTGCAAGTTACAACATTAATCCTTTGTACGGTGACAGTTGTTTGAGGACTTTGAGAGCCAGAACAGATTGAGGCTGGATCCTTTGCATGAGCTATTTTATGAGAGGATGGGTTTGCCTGGTGAGATATCTGAAATGGTGACCCCAGAACAACTACTTGGGCATCCCCATGTTGAACCATTTACCTGCTAACCCTGGGGAAATTTTCTTTGACTGCAAAGAACACCCAAGTGTTTGAAAGTAATGACTAGAAATCGCATGTATCCATCTTTGTTACCTTCTCACAGGAAGTACCATGGATTTTAAAGCAGGTTGGTGGTTTGTCTTTTAAAAAGTGGCAGATTTCATTCTGTAGCTGGAAAGTACTAGTATGTAAATGTACTTGTATGGCAGGAGAATTTGTGGACTCATTTGGGTTTTGAAGCTTAGAAGTGTATACTTGCAATTAAAAGCATGGTATTTTTTCTGTTTGATGTTAACTACTACTATGTTTTCTGGTGAAGAAACTCTATTGACATCAGAAGTCAAACACCCCTTTTAATTGTTCCTGGTAGTACAGAGGTATTTAGAGGCCCAAAGCAGATCAAGATCACCTTGTACCTGATGGTGTATATGTATGTACTTAAGAGATGGTATCCTAATCTGATTTTTTTTTTTTTAATGTAGTATAAATAAACAAGTGATAAAATGGGGCAAAGTCAAGCGTCCTAACAGGGTTATTGCCTCTGGTCACTAACCTAGCGATACATATACCTGCAGTATCAACAGCTGGGGGAACTGGATGTCATGTATTGTGAAGGGAACCTACCCTGTCTTCTGTGGCTGCTCCTCTCCCTGTGGGTTTCTCTGTGGTTGACTCCAGCCAGCAGTGCTGAGTGGGGAGGTGATAGTGGTGCCAGCTGCTGGCAGGCTGTGTGGTTGGTGTTCATTCTGGCATACTTCCCTTTGCCTCTCCCCTCACTGAGAAAAACATCATGATACTTCCTGCTCCACAAGTCATCAATTGATAAACTGCTCCAGCTTTAATTTCATAGGTGTGTTCAATTTCTTCATTCTCTGAGGTCAGACAAGCTGATTTGCATATTATTTTTCTTAGAAACCCTCTTGTGATATCATTTACCTCCATTTCCTCTCTGCAGCTGCAGAGGCAGCTGGAATGGGCTCTGCTGCAGCTCCCCAGGTACAGTGCTCACATGCTGAAACCATTCACTCCCACCTGCCTGTGGGGTTTGCTATTTGCTGCTCTACTGAAGGGTGTTCTCTTCTGTCAGAACAGTGGTTAATCTATTGTAAGCGTTTGTGGATAGCAGTATTTATTTTTTATCCTACTAGCCACCTGTGTATCAATGCAGACTTGATTTGGGTTTTTTGTGAACATTATAACTTCTCTGTGTGATTTCTGGACTGTTTCCAACTAAAGAAAAATTAGGATCTATTCAACACTTAAAAATTGGGATGGGTAGATGGGTTTGAAAACACAGTGTTTTTTTCTTCTGATCTTCCTGCTGTTATTTTGATTCATGTCATATAGATTTTCAGTAAAAAACCCTAAATGTTTATTTCTAGTCCCAGCTTCGTAATGTGAGGTTCTCATTGTTCTTACACCTGCAAGACTTTTCTTGGGACAGAGAGAAATGCAGGTGAAAATAGAAATTTTGTTTCTTGGTCCTGAAAGCTAAGTTGTCAGCAGCTGCTAGACTTGCATGTGTCGAACCTTGCAAGTCTAGCACTTGGAGAGACAGAGGTGTTGTACAGGTGAGTGGTGTTTATGTCCCTGTCAAGGGTACACTTGTAGTTAGATCTGTTTTGTTTTGTAGTTCAGTAGGACTGGTTTTCACTGATACGTTTTCAGTATAAGTAATGTACCCTTTAGTGATGAAGGTTTGGGTTTCTGCATGTTATTGTTGCCACTGGCACAGTGACATTCTCTTTCCAGATGGAAATTGTTACTTCTTCCTTTTCTACTGGAGGAAATGGGCATAAGTGACTTTTATGTGCCACCAAGCCTGTCCTGAGGCCATAGGAACTAAGGTCACTTCTGGGACTTCGACTTGTGTGTCTCAATTAGCATTTCATTTTGGAATGAAATTTTTTTTTTATTGCTCTTATGCTTCTGAGACAAAGATTGAAAGCGCAGAGATGGAAGAGCAAATGTGGAAGAATAGTTGGGTAGTTACAGGAACTGCCCCAGAAGAAGTCTATGAGCTGGAGGAGGAAGAAAATATGCACTAGAGAAAGTTTTCAGAGATCCCATATTGTATATCCACACATCAATGGTGACTGTGACATTTGTGAGTTCTCAGACTGAGCCCCTGTGCTGGTTTTGGCTGGGGAAGCGCTGCTTTTTTCATAGTACCTAGTATGGATTTGTGTTTTGGATTTGTGCTGGAAGCAGTGTTGATAACACTGGGATGTTTTAGTTATTGCTGAGCAGGGCTTACACAGGGTCAAGGCCTTTTCTGCTGCTCTCCCCACCCCTCCAGAGAGGAGGCTGGGGTTGCACAAAGAGTTGGGAGGAGATACAGGCAAGACAACTGACCCCAGCTGACCAAAGGGATATCCCATAGTATGTGGCATAAAGCTCAGCATATAAGATAGGAGGAAGCAGGAACAAGGAGGGAGATGCTTGCAGTGACAGTGTTTGTTTTGCTCTGCTTGTTCATGTAATATTTGCTTTACCTCCTAAACTGTCATTGTTTCAACCCATGAGTTTTCTCATTTTTACTCCTCTGATTCGCTCACTCATCCCACCAGGGAACAGAGAGTGACTGGCTGTGTGGGGCTTAGTTGTTGACAAGGATCAAACTGAACCAGTCCTTTTTGGCACCCAGACTATCCCAGCCAAAACCAACATAGCCCCTGAACAGTTTTTCTCATGGAAGGAGTGGCAAAAGCCACTTGGAGCCCACCTGCTTTGCTGGGTTCCTTTGTGGGTGCTTCTCTCTTGCACTTTTTTTCTCCCCCCATGATCTGCTGTTACAGGTTGTCCCACATGAAGAACAGCTCTGGGTCAGAGTCAAGCCTGTTGTAGTGTTGTTCCCTTGATGTCAACAGTGTGGCAGATCCTTAGATCCAATCTGTATTTAAGCTATTGCTGAGCACACTTCAGATACACTAAATCCTATTCATATCTATTTATGAACTTAGTGCTGTGAAAGGTCCTGCTCTTTCTGGTTGTTGAACATACTGGGATGCTTTTGCCTTATGGGAAGAATAAAGTTATAGCAACAGAGCAGTTTTTAGCTCCTTAGAGATCTGTCATCATTTTCTTCTCTCCTCTGTAGAGAAAAGGTATGTTCCAAACTCCTACATAGGAGAGAGAACATTCTATTAATTGTATAGTTTGCTTGCTTAAGTTTTATGCTGCTGCTACTATTTAGAAACCCCCTTCTGGCTTTCTGTTAACCTCCTTCATGGAATTCATGCATATTTCTGTTCAGCAAATGTCCTGCTTGTGCATTTTTACTGCCTTTGCCAAATTACAGTTTTTATAACGGTTTCCCACACACGTACAGCAGCTGACTAAATGTGAATAACTGTGTTAGGAATAAATAGGGTCTGTAAAATGCAAAGTTGCAAATAAATGTCTTTCTGTTTTTACCCTTCTTCCTTTAAGACCTGTAAATTCTGTCTTGTCATGTACTTGACAAACAAGATGCCACTGAGGTATAGAAATCAGAGTGGTAGAAAAAGTATAATAGCAAAGAAAAGATACAATTTCCCAGCTATGTTTTGCTAATGCAGACTGCTTTGTTTTTCAGTGTCTTATGTATTTGACTACAAGACACTAATTTTATGTGCATTGCAATGTAGTGAAAGATTTAATTAGCTGTCATAATTCTTACTAGTTTAAATGCATTCTGATCTCAACTGTTATTAACAGAAAGGACATGGATGTTACTCAGGCTGGCTGACGTTCTCTGAGCCTGTGAGTTTGCACATAAGAATAATGCTGGGTAAAACATTCATCTCTTCCTGAAGCGTGTTCCCCTGTGCAGGTCTGCTCTGTTTTGTGTCTTCTGTGACACATGAGCATACCTATTTTGCTACTTTTGGGGCTGCAGGAGATTCCTCTTTTGCTGACTATACTTTCAGCTGGTTAATTCATCTATCCAGAATTTCCAAATGCCTGGTAATCTGCATTAAGGAATTTCTGGATAGGGAATTGTAGAGTGTCTTTGTGAACTCATGGTAGCAATACTGGAGGTGTCAGCTCTGTAGCAGGGCCATAGTCTTTGATAATAAAAGAGTTTACAGGTTTTATGTGTTTGATTTTTTTATTATTTTTTTTTTTAAAAAAAAAGGTTTACAGATGCAGGGATTTGTTGTTTTCTCCCTTAAAAACTTGAAAACGCATTAAATAAGAAATTCAAGTAGAAGTAGGTCTGCTTAATATATGAGTGTGGCCAGAGTTATCTATGGTGACATGAGTGCCAAGTGATCAAAAGAAGAAGTTTGATGATATTTAATAGGGCAGGAGTGTAGACATACTGACTCATAAAAATACTGTAGAGTTTATTATTTTGGGTGTTGCTAAGCATTCAGTTTTAGAGAATGTATGTGTGACTAACATTTGATTTGGGGAAGATTTGCTAAGTCAACCAGAAAGTAAAGCAAATTTATAATCGCACGTGTCTTTAAACAAGGCTTCAAGTGATGACAAAAATAGGTTGGATGTTATTGTAAGGAGAGTTGGTAACTGTTTGTCTTTTTAGATACATAGTTTCCATAAAAGCTGGTGTGATAGTGGAATAGGAAAAGGACATCCTGTCAGCTTTAGGACTTTGCATGTTGAATAATAATTAGTTTTGTCTGAAAAACAAGTGTTATGCTAGATTGAATGACAAAGCCCTTTTCAGCTTCCACAAATGAAGATGTCTTTTAAAATATTAAGCTGTCACGTGTCTGTGTGTTGCTCTATTCTTCGTCTGTACTGTAGAAGGTGAGCGTGAAGTGGAAGACCCCAGCATTCCTGTGCTCTCCATCCCACAGAGCCTGGTGTCCAGCCAGGCACTGGGCTCAGCTCCAGTGCTGCACAACAGCTTTGCATGAGCTGGCTGTTCCTGCACTCAGCTGGGCTGGTTGAGGCCATGCTTGGAGGGGGCTTTGGTCCCACCAGAGCATCTTTACTGTGCTCTGGAGATCCAGCTGTCAGCATCTTTGCTCTCTGCAAAGTGAAGAAATAATTATGGCAGAGAAGAAAACTGTAAGCAATAGTCTTTTAAAAAATGAGGTGTTTTTTTTTTTCCTTTGCTGTTTTACACTTGCTGTGTCTAAATGTGTGTGGTTTGCAACAGTTGACAGGGACCTTGTGGGGAATCTACCTAGCTTGTTCTCCTTATTCAGGCCTTTTATTTTCCATCCTTTATTTCCTCTGAGGACTGTCCTGGTTGGCCACACTTGCTCCAGGACCTGTTATTAAAGAAGTGAAGTTTTAGATCAGCTTGCTTGCAGGAAGGAAGGAAGGACAGATGAGCGCTCCTCGAGGAACGCTCCAGACTTGCAGATGGGCTTCACAGCTACCTCTCACAGCAGCAATGCACAGTGGCTGACTTCCAAGTCAGCTGTGGTTTATTGCTTTGGTTTGTTTTTGTTTTTTTGTTTTTTTTTTTTTTTTTTTTTGTCTTGGACTAGGAGCTTCAGGTATCAAGGAAAAGCTACGTGACTGAAGAGAAAAGTAAAAGCACTCACATTTCCCACACTTCTGTATCTGGTTTCCTTGCCAGTGGCTGTCGCGTGAGATGTTGATACCGCTACACCCAGTCCTGCACAGTTGTGCTAGTGCTGGATGTAGTCCAGCTTGTTGAAGGAAATATTATTCTTTTTATCCCTTCCCTGAGGGCAAAAGTCCTTCCGTGGTCCATTTAATTACTGCAGGTTATTGTGATTGAAATTTCCACTATAACAACCGTGTGCCAGGAATTGCAGTGTGGTTTGTTCTGAAGCCTGACCCTATGCTTACTGATTTTTCTGGCACGTTTGGGTTGGTCAGGAAGCCATTCCTTCCCCCATTTTCTCCCCTCCAATTTTATCAGCATAATTCTGTCAACAGAAGCCCAGGTGTAGCTACACTTATTCCAAGCCCTAAAGTCCTCTTGGTGCTGTTCTAATCCTCCTACAGAGTGTTTTGCCAAAGTAAGCTGTGTCTTGGCTAGGCAATGGCATTTACTGGTATGGCAAAACTTAAGCCATCAGATCCTTTCCAAGACCCTGACAAAGGCACCCAGCGCTTTCCTGGTGTGCTGAGGGGAAGACTGCAGAGTGCACTCCAGGCTGAGTTGCGTTTGTTGGCTGGAGCTGTAACACAAACAGCTGGGCAAAGTGTCACAAAGGGGCTGTAGAATCCCCATAGCAGATTTAGAGAAGATTGTGGAAGCTGCATCACAGCTTCTGAAAGTTCAGCTTGGATTTCCCTCATCCTGAGCAGGGCTGGGAAGGGGAGGCCAATCTGCTGAGGAGGTGTGTGCAAGAGAGATTTGTTCCAGAGGGGTATGCCTACTGCAGTGTTGGCAGGGAATGTGGGCCTCTGCTGAGCTTGTATTGTCGTGGGCTTGCTGTTATCGGTTCCTGAGCTAGCTAGTCATGTCTAGACGGTGGTGTAACAATATACCATAAATCACGCTCGGGATCTTTCCAGCCTTGCACAGGAAACCTGGTGCTCTGCGCAAAGCAAATGTCCGCAGGCGTAATCACAACAAGGCTGTGTTCCCTGCGCTGTGATGGGTAGGGAGTTGAGTGCCTGCAGAATCTCAGCAGGTCATTGCTTGGAGGGAAGTTGAATGTTTTTACTTTTGCATCAAGTAAATAACTTCTTGCTGAATGTTTGGAATTTGCATTTCACAAATGTGGCTTTATAAGGGAGAGGGGTGCATTGGGGACTTCAACACCTTCATCTTCTACTGCAGTGCTGGCATCACTCCATTTTCCAGTGCAGAGTTAGTGTGTCCATAATTTCCAGACAGAGGTCAGGTCTGTAGCAGGTAGTCAGTGCCTGCACTGGCATTACTATTCCTTGATATTATTTTATCATACAATATGGATCACCCCCCTCTCCTTAATCTAACGTTCAAGCCCAAGCTAGTTATTACTGCAGATTCTTGAAAAATATTTCAGAAACAGAATTTAGTTTTCTAACTGAATAATTTAACTGTGTAATTTGCAGCCTCTTTAGTATTAAATAAGAAAAAATCTGAAGTTCTGTGAACTGTAATTTATCTTTTCTTTTTTTTTAGAGCAGTTTTGTTAGTTTTTAATTTAAAAACTTTTTTGATTTCAAATCTCGTCATTGCAGCAGGCCTTAGAAATACCTTGTGGGTTGGAAGAGAAGAAAACTTTTACTCAGTTGGTTTTTTAGCTAATAAAACAATCTGTGATTTGGATAATATTCTAAGTAATTTCATAATTAGCACAAGTCTTAGTGCTTTTCCTTTCTGTTTGATTTGAAAATGCAGCCGTGTAGCTCTATGGGAAAACATGACAAAACTGTGGATGTTCTGCTGTGATTCATCCTTCTTTCACACATGCCTAAAAGGTTTTGAAATATGATAAGGGTTCAGGCCGTCTTTGTAGCAGTAAACAATTGCAAATAATAGAGCCATGTGTACGTGTGTTGACTTTTTGTTTACTCTTCTAAGGTCTCTTTGATCTTATCGTGGGTTCTGGCAAGAGCAGCGATCAGTGCATACTGGAGTGCTGTGTGCCCTGGCATGCCAGCTCTGGTGGAGGCTCTGCAGGATGGGATGTCTGCAGGGACCCCAATATTGGCAGGTTTCTGGAGATTGACACGGGAGAGGGCAAGAAGGCCATCCCAGCCATCTCTCTTCCAGCACAGCTCTTTCTTACCACTTGATGATTTTTTCTGGTTTTCTTGCTAGTGTCTGTAAAAGTCTTAAAACTTTGAGGGAGGATGAGTTTCTTCCATAAGACGTAAGGTTTTGATGAGGTATAGGACGCTGTTGTTCCTTGGATGGAAACCTTAGGTGGAATTTTAAAATTTCTTGTAATTCTGTTTCCTGTAATCCTCTTCTGATCTCCAACAAAAATCTCTTCATTTTCTTACTTCTCTACCACTATTCAGTGCACTGTGATGCTCCAGTGCTGCCATAGGATCTCCTCGTTCCCCCTTTCTTTTTGGGCTCCCTGTGCCACACACAATGTTCCTGGGGAGGTAACCTTTTAGGAAAGATAATGTCTCACCTTCAGTCTATTGTGTGGGAAGTGCTGATTAAGACATCAAGCTCTAGTGACCCAATTGTCCTCATATTTGTACATACACTTGCACAAGTGCAATTTTGTGTGTGTATTCCAACTCTTTTTTCAGCCTTTATGGAAATAAATTATAATTCACTTTCCAAGTAAAAACATCTACATTTTTATAATTTTTCCCCTCATCTTTATGCCAAGTGTATTTTGGCTCTACCCAGAGACCTGATTAAAAATATTAAAACACACTTACCAATGTGCACTGGCTACATTTATAGCATCTGACTTGAATGTTTGTTTCATAGTCTGGGTTGTAACAATCTGATTCTCAGACTGCCATTGACGTCAGTTTAATAGGAAAATTCAAATAGAACCTGTATTAGATTTTCACTATTAAGTTAACAATAAAAACTTTCTACAGATGCCTTACGTAGACAAGGCTGTTAACAGAAATATTACATTAATGAAAATCAGGCCTCCAGAAACAGAGACTGTGTTTTTTTTTAAACAAATAATTTTGTTTTCCATTTCCTAGTTCACAAAAATATTTGTTTTTTAATAGCACCAGCAGTTTAGATGTTAAGTATTGGGAGAAGGCAGCTCTTGGCCATTTGTGGTCATGTTGCAAATCTCTTAGTTTTTTCATTGCTGGAGAGCCCCTCCAAAAGTGTCCATTTGACTGATTTAATTGCTGTCAAACTCACCTTTACCTCTCGGTTTCTGTGGCACACCATGTTTATCAGCTCTTCTTAACCTGCTCAGTCAAGGTCGTCAAAAGGTACTGATGTAAACAGAAAAAATCTGGAGGTACCAGATTGGGTCAAGACAAACATCTGTCAGGTTTGTACCACCTGTAGTGGTCAGTAGTCCCTGCCTTGAGGACTGTGCAGTGTACTGAAAGCAAATGGTGGAGAGAGGAAATAATGTTGTTGTCCATGTAGAGGTGGATAAATTCTGGCATAGACCACATAGGTGACCTGCCTTTACTAAAATCAGGAAATCCAGGCATGGACTTACCACGGGAGCCAGAATGTTTTGCCTCTTCTGCAGCAGCAGAAACGGACTGGTGTCATCTTCAGAGATCACTTCCCTACAGCCTTGAGTAGAGGTAACAAAGCCTTTGCATTCATGCTCTGTTCTGTGATGAGGAAAGCAAGGGAAGTTTCTTGAAGGGACATACTGGTGGTGGTACTGAGCAGGGATAGTGGGGGTCCCTTTGGTAGTTTCAAGTGCAGGTACATCTGTGCTTTTGCCCTGGGAGATAGAACAGGTTGGCTTCCCCAGCCTGGGTGTAGACCTACTTAAGTGCCCAAGATGTCCATGTTACCAGCTAGGAGTGCTGGAGAACACCTTCAGTGGAGGTAGTTCGGGGTGCAGATGCTGTGTGAGCTGCAGGTTGAGGTCTGGGTGGCCAAGAGCCCAAGACAAGAGGCCAAGAGGCCGTGAACTGCTGACCCGTTGCACAACAAAGGGCACGGGGACCTGTGGCACAGCCAGGTGACCAGAGACTGAGACACAGCAGGAGCCAAGGACCCCAGACTATTGCATGCTTGGACTGTGAGGGTATAAAAGCCCAGCAATTTCTTTGTTTGGGGTCCCTCCTCAGAGGCACCATCTTGAGCTGTTTCTGTGGTACTGTGCCATGAATAAATGGCTTTATGTAGCGAGAGCTCTGAGACTCTGCCATGGGAAACCTGGGGAAGAGCAAGTGAGGAAACCTGGACTGACTGGGGTGCAGTGTAGCTGGGAAGGAGCCTCAGTACCAGCTCAGGTGGTGTGAGTGTGACTGCCAGAGTGGCTCCTGGAGGGCTGGACAAGGAAGTTTCCCTAACAACAGAGTAGTGCCACACTGGCACCAGCTCCATTTGCATGGAAGGCTTTGAATCTTCTCCATCCTCTAACCAAAACATGGGCCCAGCCTAGCCTGCCTGTGAAGCTGAGGATCTGTGTGCAGCAGTGTATTTCTTTTTTGGTTTCATTTTGTCTTTGCCAGCTGCAATAACAAGACTTTTGAGACACAGCCGCATTGTGCTGCTGTGGTTTAGGGTTTATATTACTTTAGCAGTGTTAGGCAGGTACACTGCACAAATGGGCACAAAACATGGCAGTAAGGGCTTTGTGATGAACTTTCAGTGTGTGATAAGGGCAAATGAAGGGTGCTTTCTATTTGCCCTCCCTCTGCCCCTTCTTGAGAGCCTGAGATTTCATGAGGTGTGTTTTGGATGGGTGTAGACTTGTTTAAACACAGTTATTTTCCTTGTCTGCCATAGAGATGACAATGTTCCACTGAAATGTTTGACAGCCTGAAGTAACTGACAATTATTTCACATGTGCAATGTTTATCTCCGTGGTGTGCAGTGTGACAGCTCAGAAGTGACACCGACATTCAGTGGGAATCTCACTGTTCCTCCCATCAGCTGTCCTGGTAGCCTGCAACATTTTAAAAACATTCTGTGGTTTTTACATGTGAATAGAGGCTCTCTGTTTGAAGAAATGCTAGGTTACTTTGCGTTTCCTTAGGCTTTCCCCCCCCCAGAAAGGATAGTATGCAAAAGTGCATCAGGAAGTGGGGACTAGGGGTTTATATATTAGTAAAAATTGAAACTACTGTTCTTAATTATGACCACATCAATTTACAGGAGATCTTGTGAAAGGTCATACATATTTCTTTGAATAGTTGAAAGGGCCAACAGCATCTGTTAATGTAACTTGGGGTAACTACAGCATAAGGCTTTGGACACAGTCCTGCCAGAGTAACTGCGTACTGTCTTCTTGTTTGTATTTTGTTTGCAGATTCCCATGAAGAGTATCCCATAGCATGAAGATCAGTGTCCTAACCTAAAACACCTTGGAGTTTGAAATGGTTTTAAAGCCTTAAGAATGTATAATCATCTATGCTTAATCTTCTGATGATTTCTTTACGTAGTTACATAGTCAAACTGTAATTTGTGCTCTGACTAGGGATGAGTTGTTATCTCAGGAAGGTAATGCATGTGGTGCATAGGCACTTCAAATATAAACTGGCTACACAATTATTGGGGAGGCACTGAATGCTTACTAGGAAAGAGATTAGTAGTGTATTTGCTCTAGAAGACACAAATATCAAAAGGCAGATAGTTTAATAGCAGGTGGGAAAAGTTGCTTTTTGTCTGGTCTTACTTTGGAAAAAACCCAACAAACTAAGCCAAGCCCTTTTCTCCTGTTTACTGCTTACAGTGAAATGCAGTTTGATGTAATTCAGCTTGGCTTTCTGATTCTTATGATTAATCACAGTGCTTTTTGTTATAAAGTGTGAGACAAGCTGTAATAAGTTCAGTATCTCTGTTTCCTTTTACAAAGTTAATTCTTTGAATTTTTGGCAAATTGACTGTTCATTTGTCAGCGTCACCTTAATCTAAAAAACAGATAGTGAACACCCTAACCCTCCTCTTTATTTAAAGAAACAGACAAAATAAAATACAATTTGCTGAGATCTGTTCTGAGTTCATCCATATTGTCCATATTAAAAACATTGTTTTCTGTGTCTATAAGGTGGTATTAAGTTTTTGTAGTAAAAGGAATTTGTGTAGGCATTACAATGGTGAGAATTTCCTCTATACTGACATTTAGGTAAAATGCAAAATGTAACTCTTTTATTAGCAAGCCAGATACCTATTTTGAATGTGGCTGTGGATTTAACTTACTATGGTTGGCATAGCAGAACTCTTCTATGTCTGAATTATTCCAAACTTAAAAAAACTAAATCCTAAGAAATGTTGCAGCTATTTGGACTGAAAATTCCCTTCTTTCCTATTAGCAGCTGAGATTTATTTTGCTGTTTAACTAGCTGGATCTTTTGTTCGTGGGAATTGGCATCCTGCAGTAGCATGGTGTGTGTCCAGTGGTGAATGTGAACCTGCATTGTAATGTCAGGGCAGAGACAGCAGTGTGATTTATTATCGAACTGGGCAACTGCTGTGCTTTGTGAAGCTCAGGCAGCCCACAGAGGTTCAGGGATAAGTGACCTTGGGTTTCCCTCTCCTCCTGCAGAAGTGAGATTTGGGGTAGAGCCAGGCTGGGGGGTGGCTGTGTCAGAGCTGAGTTCTGCTCGGGGCTGAGCAGGGGGTCTGGCGTGGTCCAACACGTGGGTGGCCTCATGGCTCTGTCTGGACCTGGCCATGGACCTATCTGAGTGTCTCTGGTGAAGCCCAATTCATACCACAGGTGTTTTATCAGCAAATGATTTTAATAATGACATTTTTATTTTGTGGTGTGGAGAATAATGCAGTTGCATGTTTTTAGTATTATCTGCAGTGAGCATATTGATGGCATTGTGTTTTTCTTCTTTTCCTAATCCAGCCGGCTGACTACAGTGCTGCTTCAGTTCAGTGCAAAAATCCCAGTTGTGGGTGATATAACTTGGCAGTTGGGGGTCCCCAGCTGCTGGTTGCTGGCAATACAGGAGCCACCCCTAAGCAGTGGGTGAAAGCTTTGCCGACAGCATCACTCTGTGCCACAGCGGTCCGGCCAGGCTGCGGTAGGGGTGACCTGGGCCTCTGCAGAAGTGGGTTCCCCTTTGCTCTCAGCAGCTACTGTGGAGCCCCAGACAGTGCTGGAACCTGTTTTGTCTGCTCAAGAAACAGGAGTGAGGCCAAGTATGTTGTCAAAAACAACTAGGTGTGAGGTGATGCTACGTGAAAACTTTTGAAGAACAAAATGTGTAGCACTCAGATTATTTGAGGTAATCAGAAGCTCTGTTACCCCGAGTAATCACAGTAAAAAATAAATCACAGAGCTCACTGTGCTTTATTCCATGTTTTTCAGGATGGTAGCATGCTTGCAGTAATTCCTAGGTGGTCTCTGTATGTGTGTGGTGATGTCAGCAGCTTGGGGAATTAGCTTTGCTGAAGTTTACATCTGCTGACTCATCTGTTTAAAGAAGTTGATTCTTAATTTTCTGTGGGTAATAATTTTTCTCCTCTCGTACAACATATGAGGAGAAAGAGATGGTTATGAGGTTTAGCAGGGGCTGCCACAGCAGAGGGTTTCCTTGCACTCATTTAACTTACTGCATATTTTAATGGCTGCAATATACAGAAAGCCTCAGTTTCATGGTTCTTCCTGGACCCTGTCCAGCTTCTGCTGTGAAAGTACAATTCAGCAGAAAGCCCTTTTAGAATATTTATTTATTTTTAGTATCCAAGAGTTCTGCATGTGGTATCCTGCATCCTCACCAGAAGAGTTGTAGCAGTGGTGCCTTGGCACTAATGAATGCCTTGATATCTCTGTTTGAGTTTTTTTCCACTGTTTTTTTTTTTTCACTGGGTAAGAGAAAGTGAAATCCCCCTCTGCTTTCCTGCCCTTAAAATCCAGTTTTGCTGCTCTTCTCTCCCTCCTCTCAACACCCCTTTGGGAACAAGAAGGAATGGTGTCTCTGGCAAAGAAACAGGTAGGGTTTGGTTGGTAAGTGGAACTGATTTAATTAAATCTCCTTTCAGCCCCATAATGGAGTCATTCAAGAAGGCAGAGGAGTTGGAATGTGGCTTCAGAGTCTTTTTTTCTGTCCTTTCTCTTTCCTTTTTCCATCCCTGCAGTCAATGGGAGTAAAACGGCTTTCTAAACAGAATGCTTTTTTTTCCCTGAATGTTAAAAAATAGGCTATGTTAAAATGTAAATCTAATTTTTATTAACTCATCTTCTCATTCCTAAAAATATGAGAGAGACTTTAATACTTGCATAGCATTTGCTCTAGACGGATACTAGTGTGACAGCAAGGATTGCAGATCAATCTAACACCACCTGAAAACAAGAAGTCATTGAGCAATACAAATTTAATGCCACAGAAGTCTGTTTCCCATCCTAACTAGCTCATGGTCTTGTTTTATTAATTTTACTCTGTCGGTGCACTTTGGTTTTGTTATCTTGACAATTGATGTCAAGAGCATTGCTCAGAAAAAATGGGCTTGGAATTTTGTTGAAATGTGGTTTTTTTTTGTTTGTTTTTGGAGCCAGAGTATTTTGCAAGACTCATCAGTTTCAGTATTTTTTTTCCAGAGGCAAATGGAACAGAGTTCTGAAGAAATTCAGAGAGAAAGTGCATGCACGTGAGTGTGCAGATGTGTGGTAGGCAGTTGAGGGACTGGCATCAAATGTGGAAGACTTGGTTCAGCTTCCTGGTCTGCATGGTACAGAGTAATGTAGGATGGAAAACTACTCTCTGACCTTTGAAATGGGTGGAGTGAAAACTCAGTCAGTGGTTTCTTACTGCTAGGAGATTCCTCTGACTAATGGTTGGCTTTCTTGAACTGTAAAGCAGGGATTTTTGATTTTCAGAATGAAGTTGTCACATTGGGATCAACTGTAAAGATTAGGCAGAAATACTGGTCTTTCAACAAATGGGATGGCTCATGTGAATAAATCCCAAGGAACTAACACAGGAGTAAGATAGTTGTTCATGGTACTTATATAGTGCCAAAGAATGTATGTACACCCTGTGACATGGGGAAATCTGAGCTGGCTTTCTTACCAGAAGCAATAACACTTTTCTCTGACTGAGCAAAACAAACCCTGGCTCACTCTTCAGCTTTACTGTTTTAGGTATTTGAACAAGCTCTGTACTGCAGTGCATCAAGTTGAAAGACACATTCATGGGTCTTAAAAGATTGTGCCTTTAGCTACCTGTTTGTATATGCCCATCTTTAGAGGGGGAAATGATTACAAATATCAAGGCTGTGGTGCCTGCTGGAAAACATGACTTCTTGCCTAGTTTGCTGCTGTTGTGGTTGTTTATTGTTGCCCTTGAGAAAACAGAGCTATGCTGCCTATGGACTGCTCTGAGTTCAATGGAAAATTGTGCTCTCTGACTTAATGTTGTTTAAACTGAACAACCCTATGCACGTGTTATGGCTGTGCTCCATTAATATGCTGTACCTCATCCATTTCCTACATACTTGGTTTGTTGGACATCTTTTAATGCCAGAATAATTGTTGTTTAACTTCTTGTCTTCACATCTCCATGCAGGAGTTGGTAGAGATTACAAATGCAGAGAGTCAGTGCACATGCAGAACATAGATGAGAAATCCAGAGCAAAGCAGAACAGCTTGTTCTCTATTTTAGAACTGGGCAAGGGCTATGATTTACTCAGTGTCTGCAGTTTATGATAGTCTATTTTCTAATCCACAAAACTGCTTTAAAGAAGTAAAATTGGTTGTGCATCGGTGTATGTCTGACACAGTAAACGTAACGTCAACAGTGTGAGAATCTTGACTTCAGTGCAATCATCTCCATGCAAATCCTCTGATAGCATCAGGTTGGTTCTTTGCTTAGAACTGTTGTAGATGGATGATTTTTTAAAAATCCTATTTTTTTTCCTCAGTGCTAACAAGTCAATGCATATTCCCTATGTGTTCATGTTCCCATATTGTGCAATACAGTGCTTTTCTTTCCTTCTGGAAATGGCCCTCACTGTGTAACTAGAGACTATATAAATGCTGTAGAACATCTGTGCTCACCACGGCAAGGACTTTGTTTACTTCCACATTATTTATTCATGTATTCTTTTTCTTTTTCCAGCCCCCCCAAGTATTGGTGCCTTTTTTGTTTTTCTTTTCCTTTTTTTTCCCTGAAAATCCTTTGATGGAGAATTCAGCCTTCTCTATGCGACACCACATTCAGGGGTTTCATGTCTCATTTGTAGTTGGAATACCTACTGGGGCAGTGCAAGAAGCTTGGATGCAATGAAATGAATCACCATGACAAGCTCTACGTAAAAGCTGTTTGGTAAATGTCCTGATACAAGAAAATGCCAAATGAAACAATTCCTTCCTTTCTTCCTTTGGCCTGAGAAGCTACTGCCCTGAAGATGAAAGCAATTGGTTGTTAATTCCTTAGAAATGTTAAAAAAAAATAAATATTGAGGATTTTTCAAGAGTAGGTGCTGCTTGCAGTATGCTGTGGTATTTCAATCTATGAAGAAAAGACTGGGCTTGATAGTGGCTTTAGTATTCAGGCCAAGGTCTACACTGACAATAATTTTTTTGTGGGAGTCATTAAGCATTTTTGTGGGTGAAATGGATATTTTTTTAATAACTTCTCATTAGTGAGTTTGTACTATCGAAACTCAGGGTTCCATCCCATTCTGTCTGGCTTTTCCAGCTGTGGTCAATAGCATTTGATGCTGCAGAGAAGACAGAAAAAACCCTAGCAGCACATTTGAAAGTGATGGAACTTTTTTTTTTTTTAAGCAGTTCTGTGAACTGAGTAGATCTTCTTTATCCAGCCAGGCTTCCTGGTATTGCAGCATAACAGTGAGATGACAGCATAGCCCCTTGCTCTCTTTCATAGTTAACCTATTTAGCAAGCACAGTGGTCTGAGTGAATTTTGGTAAATGTTTCTCTTACTGTTACATAGCTGTAGAATGCTTTACTCAGCCACCATCATTAGAAGGTATTTTTTAATTAACTGCATCCAATCTGTGTTTCAGTAATGGGAGTTTAGCTGAAGAATTAATTTGGCCAAGCTGTGCTTATACTTACTATAACAATTAATATAATAATATTAATATAACAATCCATACACGTGCATTCCCTTGCTTACACGCTGTTCTGTCTCTGCCTCTCATCTCTAGATCCTGTGTTGCTTATTGGGCTTCACCTCTGTAACTTGAGACTCCTCAGCCTGGAAACTGTTTCGAAAAAAAATGTTTTCTTTTTTCTCAATGAAAACGTAAAAACATTAGAGCTGGACAAAGTGTATCTTCTTTCATAACAACTAGGAATTAAATGAGTTTTGATGACTAATTTACTCTTCTGGTGGAGGGGACACAGCTGGCTGACTCGCTGGGCTGCTGCACGGTGTGGTGCTGCTGTGGTCATCCAGTGCTACCACATAAAACACATTGCATCATGAAGCCACTATCCTAGTTATAAAGCCCAGTTATCAAATAAACCCCATGAACCAGGTGATGAGACTTAAAGCACAGTCAGAAAATAATTTGAAATCATCGTTAAAAAGCAATAAAGCAATTTTTAAAGGCAATGCGTTGGGGTTTTTTTATAACTGAAATTACTGGTATTGCTATTGCAGATAAGGCTTTCTGGTGAATTCCCACAGAGGTGCCTACGGAAAGTCAAGTAGCTCAATCTTCTGCTTGTCCAGGCATTAATTTATTTTTGGCATTGATTAGGCAATAGATACAAACCTGACGATGGACTGTGGCCTAGTTCCTTTGTTCTGAGGCTACATAAATGTTTTGTTACCTTTTTTATATTTTATCTAAAAAGTCTTATAGCAGATCTGTGTCTCTTCCCCCTCATCTCCTGCACCACAGTCTAAATTAACCCATGAAATAGTTTTACATCTCCTTACATGCATGGAAGAGAAATGACATTGGACTCATCAAATGAATGATCACCTTCAGTAAAACTACAAAAAGAGTGGGCTCTGTAATCTATCACTTTAATAAGGAATAATTTGATTCTGAAAAAAAATGCCACTGGAGAGAAAGTATTGCAGAGCAAAACTCCCTAGGGAGGCAGCAGTTAGGAGACTAGTTTAAAAGAATCATGAGCTTTTTAAAAAAAATATGGGAAGTATTTTTTTTCTCTTTTTCTGGTTTCTGAGCCTTTAAAGAACCTACAAGTCATGTTTTCAAGCTTTTTCTGTTATTTTTATTTCTGCACAAGCGTGAGAACTTGAGATATCTTTTAAAATAAACAAAACAAAAATCCTGCAACTGAGATCTTTGGATTCTCACAGTGTCTTACAGTTGCAGCAGCTGGAGCTTCAGGAAAAATGTGAAGCTTGTAATAATAGTCACCCCACCCAAATGGGTTAAAGCCTGGACTTCAATGGGATTACACATTTCAATTAAATGCAAGATACAGTAATGGGAGCTAGGTCTGGAGCTGAGTTCCCATTACACATGCTTATTCAGATGGACAAAATTCAATTAAGGGAGCCCAAAGGAAGTGGGCAGCATTAGGATGTGTGAAGTTTGGAGAAATTCTTTGGTTGTTGTCATTCGCTTCCTTTCTTAGTGTCTTTGCTTTTACATCTGTGTTGCACCTCTGAGTCATCCTGTTCCCTTTGCCTTTCCCTGCTTTTAGAGATAGAGAAGTGCATAGATTCCCAAGGCTCTAGACCTAAAGGATCTTTTCTTTCTATGTATGTTCTATCTTCTGCAAATGAAGCTTGTTCTTATGATCTTCAGGTAAGCAAGGGAGTGGGTTGGGACATGATGCCAGGTATGCCAAAGGGTTTTGCAGCACTGACGTGGTTGAGGTGCAGATGGAAACTGTAGGAGTTTCTTGCTGCAGTGGTTCAGGTTCCCTTGTCTGCCTTCAAAGGCAGTTGTTTTGTATGTTTCTAATTGGGTTTTTGGTCTGTGCCAGGAACAGCTGCGGAATGGGTTCCAAAATATCTTCTGATGAGCACACTTCTGAAGCTGAATTGCTCTTTAGTTCATAATACACACTCCTCTCCCTCCCACCTGGTGCTCAGGACTGCCACAAGCCACTGCCATAAGGTGGCTCATCTCTCTTGAACACATTTTGGAATAGGTACAAGCACCTTAGGCACAACATGTTTTTCAGTAAGAAATAGTCTTTAGGCCTGTGATGTCTTGGGCAACAGTTTGACTAATTGTAGAGAAACAGAACAAAGCTGTTCCCAAACTTTTTAAAACGTAGCATTTCTACAGCTTTTGTTATAGTGAGTGAGAGCTATGCAATCAAACTTTCACTTCTCCAGTACTTAATGAGTGACAGGCAGAACAATCTTTTGTCACAAAGGCACAGATCAATGTCTAAAAGTAACTCCTGAAGGCTCAAGCACTTGGGTTGATGGAGATTGATCTGTGGCAGTGAACTGAACTGGAGTTTTGTGATGGAGTTGGTACATTCAATATGCCCTGCTATACTGGTTGTTTGAGCAGATACCGGAAGCTTTACAGTCCTCCCTTTTGCTTTCACCCAGGAATTCAGTAAAGGACTTCTTTTGTGTACTTGAAGTGAGTTGCTTTGTTTTCTAATATGTGGGAGTTCTTCCTAAGAATCAGAAGCAACATTTTGCAATGAATGCTCAGAACATCAAAAAATCAAGCCTGCCTGAGAAATGCTTTGTTTCCTATGCAGATGCTGCTCTTGTGGTAAAACATGGTGATTTGCAAAGTTCTTCTGTCCAAACTCTCCCAGCAGTTTGGCAGTTTCTGTGGGGTATTGTCTTTCATTTTTTCTATGCCCTCTACCTTTTTTCTGTTGTGTGTGACAGATGCCTCCCAAGTCGTTCTATCCCCTTGAGGAGGACTATCTGCATTGCTGGTGGAAGATAACCTTGTGCATAAAGCTGCTTTTTCTTGTGGGGAAAAAAGTTTCTATTGGTTTTGCTTTTGGTTTCTGGTTGTTTTTTTTGTTTGTTTTCAGAAGTGTTGCCTTAGAATGGAAAAAGATTTAGTCATTTGTAGTTCAGAACTGCTCTGTATTAAACCTCATAAAAAGGATGTCTCTGTCTGCTCATGGCTTTTGTACTTTTAATTAAAGGAAAAAAAAGAGCCTGTATGTTGTTACCCATAAATATTACATGGCTAAACTTGCTGTGGATTTCCTACAAGTCACAACATGTGTCAGAGCTGTGGGTTAATCAGAGGGCAGGCTGATAAGCTCATTTTGTTAACCCCTCTTTTCTGCTCTGGGTTTGGGACAAAATACTTGATGCCAGCAAATAGCCCATCGCGGTGCTCAGAAATCTTCAGCCCTGTGGGCCCAGTGGCCCAAGAGCAGCTGGGTGAAATGGCCATTGCAGCCAGGACTGGGCTGCAGGGCTCAGTGCTGCAGGCACTTCATCAGCACCTGTGCTCCTGAGGATCCTGCCATGGAGTCCTCAATGAACGTGTTAAAAATGACTGAAAGCTGAGTAGCTCTTTAGGTAGGAGATGAGAGCAAGGGAGCAGCAAGGGGGCTGACTTGGAGAGGTGAAGCATTTAAGCGTAATGTGCTTTTATTTAGTCTTGGTGGTGAAAGACAAAGGCCAGCCTGTGATTAAATTCTGGCAGGGCAGCCCTACAGCTCCTTCCCCTACCTCCTTTGAGGCTGGCCCAGTTGCTCTGCCTGTCTTCCTGGCCTTTTCACTTCCCCTGTTTCGAAGTCCTGCCAGGAATAGCACATTTTATATGATGCCAAATGTATAAATTCCTCTGGCCACTCGGTCTGAGAGGAATGTACTAATGGTGTGGCTGACTGAGTCTTAATCTGGGATGTTTTTAATTTTCAGACCATGTCAATTTATTTTGATCTGAAAATTACAACATTTGATTCAGTTCTCAATTTTATTGCTTCTTTTAATACATCTTATTTGCCTTTTTAAAAAAAAAAAAATAAAAAATTAGGCCTTTCCAATCTGCAGCCACACCTCCTTTTTCTGTATTGGATAACTGATAAAGAGGCTGTGTCATGCAGTAGACTGTGAATCCCCCTGAGATGGCAAAATCAATGCATATATTCTGGTTGGTTTGTGTCACACATTACTTTTATGCCAGCAGCTGTTTACTAAATATCCAATTGGAACTCATCTCCAGATTATCAGCACCTATTCAGAAATGCTCTGTTCTCTAGGATCCAGTTTTGGGGGTTTTACTGTTTTATGGCTCGTCTCACTGGAAAGAGAAGGTAGACTCCAAGCTGATGGAGCCCCCTGTGGTATTTTTGTTTTTCTTTGACATAAACTCTGGTTTTAGAAATTTCCTTTTAGTATGTTCAAACTTTTTATTTTACCCTAATGCCATAGATATCACCTATTAGCAATGCTGTATCACATTTTAATGTGAAACAACTGACTTCACTGACTGAAACTGGTATCTTCAGTCCTAGCTGTTTGCTCAGTCTCAAGCTGAATGCATTGTCTGAGTGCCTCTCCCGAGTTCCCAGTGAAGAATTTCCATTTCTGGATAAGCTTTTGACCATACTGGAGTTCTGCATCCTCCTCTTACATAACATTTGTCCGTGTTAACTCATTTCACAGAAACACATTTGCTTTTTAATTATGCTTTCTTCCCAGTAGCTATCTGTTCTTCCTGACTGCTGTAGCAGGAAAGTATGACTGTGACAAAACTTCTACTGCAATGCCATTAGTAGGTGTGCTGCAACTGCACCAGTCAAGCACAAGCAGTCAATCAGACAGCACATTTATTAAAGCCCTGGGTGCCTGGACCCATAGACTGTGTGGGCTGTGCCTTCACAAGGGTAAGGCTGAAGAGCCTCGCTGCTCCAGCAGCCACAGCGACATGGTTGGAAACTGGAAGTTGTTCTCTGGGCATCAGGGCTGGCTGTAGCAATATGTGCAGCATATTCAGAAATATGATCACCAGTAAGTTTGTTATCGTCTGCTTTGAGGGGTGGTGCCAGCACAGCCAGTCAATACCTGGAATTAGGAGAGGCTTCTTGAAGCAGCTGTAAGTCAAGGAGCTCTGCAAGAAGGGGTGTGGATAAATCTTTGGTTCCTTCATGTCAGCTGGATTTTTGTGCTGCCTAGGGTTTATGATACATGCACTTGATGGGGTCTTTTTTCTTTCCTCTACCCCCCTTTTTCAATAGGCCCTTTTCCAGCTCTTGATATAGCCTCAACTCTGTTTAATTTATTCCTTAGAAACGAGAAGATCTTTTGCTGTTTTTAGCCTTCACAGACTACTGACTAGTTGTTGATGTAGAGACTGCCTGCTGGGTGCCAGTACAGGCTTCATATTGGCTGGTGGAGAGAGACAAGCTCTGCTTTGTTCAGTCCTTTTTCAAACCTTACCACCAATATGGTGGGCAGATGGCAGAAACATGAGCCCTGTGTAAATGAAACCACGGTGCTTGCTGTGAGACGTGTTGAGGGATGGAGAGCTGATGGCCTGTGAGGAGGAATGGATTGCTGAAGGGCAGCAAAAACCTGGCTTCCTAAATTGTGCCACAAAGGATGGAGGGTGTTGGTGCGCGTGTAAAATTTTTAGCATTTTCTAAAGGCAGTTCATTGTGACAGAAACTTTGACCAAAACCATCACAGATCTGTTGAATGTAATGAAAATCAGGGCTACCACCATGCCTCCCATTATGCCAGGGGAGGACAAAATTTGTATTATTTTCCTCTTTAATCACATATCCTGTTTCTGCAATGATGCTGTTGGTGAGGCCACTATAATAGGTGAGCAAAGCAATGTTGCCTGTGCTTTTGTCCCGCAGAAATTGCCTGTTTACAATACATGGAAGATTGAGTACAGCACATTGTGACCTTGCACGTTAGGTAATTATGTAAATGCCTCTGTGGCGCCTGTTAAACGCGTTTCTGTGCTGTTTGAGTTCTGTGGATGGACTCATTCCTTCTAGTCTGCATCAGATGACAATACAAAGGCAGAAGCACACCACTGGCAGTAGGGCAGGACAGCCAGTACATTGGGAAAAGCTCTTCAGCTGTATGCTCCTCGCAGTTATGGTTGTCCCTCTGCCAGGTTTGGATCATTTGGGGCATAGGGGAGGCTTTCATGTCATTTTTCTTGCTGTACAAGTCTAAGATGACTTGTCCATGTATGTTGTTTTTGTATATAAATACATAAACATTGGAGCAGTGATGGTAAGAATGAGTACGCAAGTTACAGCCCAATTTTTTTTGAGAGATTTCAGGCCAAACCCTCGCCTCTGGAGGCTGGAAACATACATGCTGCAAGAATTGGCTCAAGTAAAGCAAAGACTAAATTCCTTGAGTGCTTGCTATAGAACTCTTAAAAATCAACATCACTCAACTGACAAACAATGTTAAAGCAATACTAGTCTTAAAGTTTGCATGCTATTAAAAAAAAAGCCAGTCTGATTTTGCATGGTGTAGCTTCCCTATGAACCCTCTTGGGACAGGCTGTTGCCCTTCTAATCTGAGAAATGGCAGTAGAGGGATTTCTTTATCCCAGGCCCTTAAACTGCTGGTGCCCAAGTCACAGAAGGCTACCCTAGGGCAAATTCCTTGTTATCGAGAAGCAGGATAATTTGTTCAAAGCTGTACTGATACATGCTATACAAACAGTTGCTTTGACTGTGCAATTTTTTTTTTCTGGCTCTTCCTTCTGTTTAGGCAGTTAGACACAAAAGCTGAATCTGGAACAAGGCCGCAGGGTTAACAAAGCCTAAGTCAATTGCTTTCACTGTTGTACCACCATCTTTATTATTTTTTTCTCTTTAACTAAGTTAATTAAAGGTAAAATACAACAGGAAAAGATGCTGTTGCAATTTATTATCTTCTTTAAGACAAGCATAAAATAGTCCTACTCTTCCCATGCTTAGTAAAAAAGAAAACAGAAAAGGGCTGGGTCAAGTTAGCAGAATTGTTTTACCTCTTCCATTGTGTGTGCTCCTCTGTATGGAACTTCATGCTGTATTACAGCAATTTACACTGTGACAGAAAGTGTTCAAAAGCCCTGTTTTGAGTAAATGTTTAACTTTTGACAAATGCTGTATTGTTTTAGCCAAACAGCAGTACAAACATGTCACCATTTGGTGCCTTTCCAGCATGCACACCTTGTTCTTCTGTGATGCTTTTGTTAAACTTGAATGAAATCAAGGTACATTAGGTACTCATCTGAAAGATAGACACGGAATTCAGCCAGCGCTCTTCATAGTCAGGTTCATCCTTGGTGCAAGATTTTTGCTGCCCATGGAAGAATCAACTTGTCCTGTTACATATCTTTTCATGCTGGTTGCGTTTCAGAACAGGTCCATTTTTCTGGGACCATATCTCTTGACTAGAAATCTGTGATGAGTAGAGATATGCCTTCATATTGCTTTCTCTTCTGTCCAGATAAGAACAGAAGGTGAAGTGTCTGTGTGTTATTAATCACTGAAATATTGCTTTGGTAGTCAAAGACTGAGATGGGCTGCATAGAATTGTGAGCATCCCTGAAGGTGTGGGGCAGAGATCTGATCAAGCAGATCAGCAGAACTGAGTTGCAGAAAAGTAAGGATGCTTCAGAGACCATAAAGTAGAGCTACTATTTCAGGAAAGGGAGAATATTTGGTCTAGCCAGTGGTTGCCTCTAAAAATACTTCAAATATCACCCGAGTCAAAAACAGGACAGTCTATAAGCATATTTACCAAAAGGAGAAAATTAACCACCAGGCATCTTGTCTTTCAGAACATTTCACTGTAGGTGAAAAACATTGTTATCCTCCATGTCTGTCAAAATTTCACATGACAAACCTGATTATAATAAGCAACTCTGAGCCCAAAAGTGCACCTAGACGTGGCAGCAAATGTGTGAGAATAACTCCTATACAGAGGTTTCTGCCATCTTCTTTCCACTTCTGCTGTCAGGCTGTTGCTTCCTATTTTCTGGAAGGAGATTGAGAAACGAAGTATGCTCATGAGCAGAAGTCATAGGAACTGCCTAGAGCAAACAGCTCAGTCGTGAGGCACAGAAATGAGTACTCATAAAAATGGACAGCTCTACACTTTAAGCCAAAGCTATTTGGTATGATTAAGCAACGCCCTTGAATATGAATACAACTGTATTCCTGACTGACCACCGTGTACTAATGGCAGATTTGAGTTCTCCCAAAAAGAGAGTTGGATGTACTGAGAAGAAGACAGTGAAGATGAGAACCTGCAGTATATTCATCCAGTACAAGCAAATAATGTAGGCAAAATAATTATGGAAATTCCAGCAAAAACATGTCTTAGTGGCTTATGTGTTGTTGTTTTTGTTGTTGTTGTTGTTGTTGTGGTTCTTTGAACCAATGAAACAGTGCATCAAGGTGAATTTTTTTTAAAGTAGTGTGTTTTTTGTAAAATGACAAACCTCATCAGCATCAAGACATTTTTAAACAAGATTGCAAAGTTTTCTAGAAGAGTTTTACCTTTTGCTTAAGAAGTTGAAGCAAGCATCACCTTTTACAACTTGCGTTTTCCTGGGATTTGGTGGTGAATAATCCACATTAGTAATCGAAACCTTACACTTCTGCGGCATTATAAATATCACTCGAACAGGGCACTTTTTTAAGTAGGGACATTTTTACTTTGTACTTTTTTTTTTTCTCATGAAAGCAGGGCTGTGTAAGCATCAGTAACATGCATACGATTACAGTATAATGAAAAATTTCTCATGCTCCTTGCAGTTCCTGAGTCAGCTGGTGGAGGTTGGGTGGGGGAGTAGGTTTATCCAGCTGTTGCATCAGCAGCACATGGCCACTGCAGGTGTAACTTCTGAGCACACAGTCTACACAAACGCAGATGCAGAACGAGTTCAGTGATTTGCTAAGGGCTTGAGGTACTGGAAGGTTTCTTGCTAATATAATAAATCATTACGTTGTTTAGGATTCTAGTTAATGGTCCTCTCTCAGTGTGTTGTGTGTTTTTTACACCTCACTTTTGCTTGTATAAAGAAAAATCACCTCCCACACCTGTTATCCATTTCAGAATTGATTTTTTCTTCTCTTTAAAAGCAAAAGATCATCATCATTTTATGATGATACTTCTCAATATAAAATTTTCGTCATAATAAACATTTTAAACAAATTACATCTTAAAATACTTTGTGGGACCTTCTGGTAACTTGGACAGTAAGCAAACAGATCAACATCTTCATGAAAACCTCAGACACAGCCATTCAAAACCAGTGGGATTGTATATCTGCAAGAAAATGTTTCATTAGGGAAAAGGTATTATATGCTGAAGCTGAAGGTGATAAACTTGTGTGTGTATTTCCTATTCCAAATCAGCATTGGCCTGGCCATAGCCATTGCTTTCTTGTCCAGGGCTGGATCTCAGTGACAGCTTTCACTGTTTGGGAATTGCCAAGTCAAGCTCCTCTGTCTCATGCCTCTCTAATGAAAACCAGTCTTTATTTTGTTGTGGGAATGCACCCATGAATGTGTAAAGAGGAGTATGTATGTGTGAAAGAGAGTTATGGCTCAAATCTGGGGAAAGATGTCCCCAGGGACTTGAGATATGTGGCCAAACCTGCTGGTCTTTGCTTCACTTCCAAAGCCAGATGTGACTCTTTGATCTTGTATTTATCAACATAAATGTGCTCCCTACACATAATCAACAGCCAAGGCACTCAACCCTTCCCACGGCAGTACCCCCCTTAGAACACCTTGCCTGTGCCCATCCATCCTCTCTTGTGGGAAACCCTCAGGTGATGTACCTGCTATAGGATTCTGTGTTTCTGAAACTTGCTTTTATTGTACATAAAACCGTTGATTTATTTATTTTTTTTTTTTACCATATTTCACTGTCAGAAAGTTGTATACTGCTCTAGTGTATGGCCTGGAAAATGTGGTTTTGGGCAAGCAGGACTGGACCTTTAATTTTTCTAGCTGAAAGAGCAACAGTGAAACTGCAGCTTTGCTTCGCATACGTGGTTTCTGCAATTAAGGGCTGCAGCTGTTCTACTTTTTTTGTCTCTGTGACGCAAATCAAAGCGCACAGCAATGGTATTGCCTGAGGGAAGAGAGAAAGCTACTTGCTCGCTTCCCCATGCTGATAACTAAGCAGTGATGACAAGAAAGTGGGGCAAAGGAAAGTTCAAAAGCAGAATCTGAATATTATAAATGACTGGAGAAACACAGGTGCCTCTTCTTCAGCGCAAAAGGAAAATAGAACTGTGCGAGTGTCAGAAGAAATAATCAGCTACGCAAAGGAAAAGATGTAGGGCTGTAAATTTTCTGATGCTCGAAGGAATTCTGACGTGCAGTAGTTGGTGTCTGTATGTTATCAAATATTTTACAGCCCCATTTTAAACGAGATTAATTTTTAGCTGGTGACTTCAACCTTAAGAACCTTGACTCTCTCACTTTCTCATGCGAATCCCTTTTTCACATGCATTTTGATATCAAACTGAATGGTGAGATCTCATTCAGTATCCTTGTGCTCTCCTTTCATGGGAGAAAATGGTAAGAAAACAGAAGCATTGAGAGCAGCATTACTTGTCTGAGGCCCTGCAGCAAGAAGAGAGAGTTTGGATATTCTCATGTCTCGAATCATAACCTGCTTTCTCCACTAACTTCTAAATTGATTTGTGTGGCAATCCCAAATCTGTGGATTTGTTTGCTTGTTTGGTCTGAACTGAATTTCATGAGTGTCTATTAAAGATAAATTTTTCAGGTTTGGTGTGGAACTAAAATGAGACTAAGAGCTTTGTTCAGGCATCAAAGGTACCTAAACAGTGAATACAAACTTCTTCCAGGTGAGCTAGTGAAGTCCTTTCTGCTGGTTGTTGCTTTCTGCAACAACCCAGTCTGCTTTCTGCGCCCCAGACCTGGCAGCTGGGAATTTCGTGGGAGGGCAGGAGTTCAGGGCTTAAGGCATCCAAGGGTCTGCTCAGGATCTACTCTGCTTTCTTGTTTCACATGAGCTCCATCCATCCCTACTACAGTGATAATCTCCACCGCCTCTCTTTTCTACTCCCTCGCCCTGAGCAAGTGGGGTCAGAAGTTTGGTGTTCTGTCACTGGCCTTTGTGTTCCTCCTGAATGATGCCACAGCTCCCCACCATGTCTGTGCTCTCTCCTCATTTCTTTTATTTCTTGTTTCCTGTGTTCTCGGCCCTGTTCCTCTTCCTCTATCATATCTCATAATAGCAGTGTCCATCCCCCTTTTGCCTTTCAGTGATTCTCCTGTCTTTGATTATCTGTCCTTCTCTTTGGTGAAGAAAGTGGTTGTGCTTTTCTGTGCTTTCCATAAATAACTGTGGTAAGTGCTCAGGATGGAGAGAGAAGTAACCTGTTTTTTTGTGTAGTCCAAGATTTACCTTGCCCACCAAAATGTTAATCTTTTGAGGTACCTCACATTCTGTGATCTGGAGCAAATCAGGCATGGTTGGGATCTTAGCAGCAGTGCTGTGTGTTTAATGGATCTCTCCAATAGTAATCTTGAAGAACTTTACTTTCATTATCTTACATCCTGGCCATTTTGGGCAACCTTATGAGAGGGACAGAAAATGACACATCTATGATCCTGTAGCTCCTCCAACCTCTCAAATTTAAATTCATGATGTGAAAGAAGACATAAAAGGAAACAGATTTTGTTTTCCACGTGGGTAGAATAATGTGTTTCTCTGTCACCCTGCACAGTGAGCATTCAGCCTCCTACATACATAATCTCAGGCCACATACTGAAGAATCAAATGTTGCAGATGCAACTTAAAATGAGCTGTATGGCAAGTGTTGGGCCACTTTGAAGTTGATGCTACTAGCCCTGCCTGTGCTGCAGTCGCCAGTGAGTCCAGTACAGACTGGAGTGAAGGCCTTTTCTTCTGGTGGTACTTGTATCAGCAAATCCCACACACTATAATAGAAAACAAATCCACATTTATTGCAAGGCTGGGATTTAAGATTTTTTTTTTTTTTTGTTTTTAACTCCAGCTTTATTTTTTCAGCCAAGGCAAAAATAGATTTTAGGATTGAATAATTAACATCAAGCTAACTAGTTTACAGCACTTAAGGAAATAGTTTAGAAATATGTTCATATGTTTGCTACTAACAATTTTATTGGTAATAAAGAGGCTTGTTGACTCCTTTGCTGGAAACTGGATTTATGTCTTGGTTTTCATGGCTGGAGGCTGGGGAAATTCAAGTGCTGTATAATGGTACCCTTTAAGCAAGATCCACAGAAGTATTCAGGAGTTTTTCAGTTATCTAAATGTTACTGGGCAGCTCACCAATGACCTACCAACACTTGTAGTTATGCTTCTGTCCTAAAGTATCATAAGATTTTGTCTATGGGATCCCTTCCCTGTAAATGCAATTTCCTCAGGCTGATACAAAAAGGCTCTCTGAATTTCACAGTTCCTCATTTTGTTAGATGTTGTCTCGGCTTAATGCACTCCTGTACGGGCATATTGTCACAAGTCTTGTGTTTTAATGTAATTTTTATACTAATGTTTCCTTTAGGGTGATAAGAGAATGTTCCTTTCTACTTGACCCAGTTGTAACCATGGTGGCAAGTGAAGTTAGGACTGGAGTTCTGACTTAAAATTTTAAGACACCCACCTTTCATGAGGAGAAGGTGGAGCTTCGAAATATGGTATATACTGAGTATTTATGAATAATGGCTTATAGTATTTATTTTTCATCATTCTACTGTCTTCAAATTAGTAATGAATACTCATTAACTTTATTATGACAAATCAATACTAAGCCTTATAGTTCCTACTGTAAAATGCTTTAATATGAACTTCATAAGCAATATTAAAATTTATTAGTAATTTCCTAAAGCTGATTGATATGCTAGGGGTTTTCATAGAAAGAAATACCTAGATGGGATGCATGCAGGGCTAGCCTGATTTCAATAAATTTTAAAACTTTTTCCTGCTGTTTATAGTTATGATAATTGGGTGTTAAAGACTTTCTACTGAGGCTGATGCTGACTCTCCCTCTTTATTACTTCCTGCATCTAATCACCCTTGAACTGGATTCATCTTTGCTACAGGCATATTATTTAGCACAAATAGTCCTTGCCACTATTTGTAGGATTTTCTAGGGCTTTGGTACCAATTCGTCAGCAGGCAAACTGCTTGCAGTTGTGCTTTTGCAGCTGGAGTTGTTAAATGTGACTGAATGTGGAGTCCTGAAACGACACATGTGCTTTCTATTTCTTCGTGAAGAGCAGGTTGTTGCTGTGTCAGTCACAATCCCATTATGTGCTGCTCATGTGCAGCTTTAAACTTCATCTCTGTGATACTCTAGGGATGTACAAATGATGGACTGCTGTCAGAATCTGCCATTTGTCTTGAGGGACATCTCCTTGGTTTTTAAAAGCTGTTTTGAGTTGGTAAGTAATTTATGGGTTTTTTTAAGATAAGGCCTTTTCTTGTAAGTAACTTGAAATGCTACTCCAAAGTGTTTTCAGATGTGTGAATAAGGCCTTGAACAAATCAAGGTTTGTCCACTAGTTGTGAAACTGTTTGATCTACATCCAGATTATAACACTATATTCTGATCCGCTGAGTCACAAGATGAGGCCAAATGTGTAGAAGATATGTTTCCAAGCTTGAAGGTCAGACTTGCTTTACACAAGTGTAAAAAGATTTTTATTTTTATTTTTTTTTGTTTTCTAAGACATTATGAGTTTTAGAGGTATAACAAAATCTCTGTTAATTTTATGGGTTAATTTAAATGTTGGTTGTGTACTGAAGAATAGTTTGTTACCTTTTTCTTCCTCCTCTGACAGGTTCCCTATTCTGTCTGAATGACATTTGTAAATGGGAAGTAGAATTAAATTATTCATGTAACTTCCAAGGAAGGGGAAGAATCCTCCTCTGGCTTTGAACATCACCACAATCTATATTCATTAGACTGTTGCATGTAGGGATGATTGTCAGCAATGTTACCTTTGGTTGTGGTCAGGTACTGCTTTGATATAGCAGTTAGACAACTGTGATGCACACTGCTAAAGAACTTCAGCTGCTTGTAAGGAGTCATCCTCTAGGAGAGATGACAACAGCTGAAAAGGAAAATGCTGTAGAAACTGTCATTGCAGCCTCCAGTTTTCTGGGAGGTATTTTCTTACAGTTTTATTTCAGCTTTGCTGTTGGCCTATGAGGAGACCCGACTTCAAGCATCCCAGTTCTCTGTGTCTGTGCTCCTGTGATCCCAAATTTGGAGAACAGCACTGACACCCAGATTTCATTTCATGGGATGTCAAGAGAATCAGTTTCGGGTTTATACATTTGGTACCAAGGAGGAAGGTTTGGGAGAGGGAAGAAGACTGCCACACAGATTCACCTCCTCGAAAGAAATCTAGGAAAGAAGAGGGCAGTGAAGTCTTTTTCTTAGTGGTTAAAAAATGTTAGTGCTTCTGTTCAATTGTAGGTTGGGGTGCTGAGTGCAGGAGAGTTAGCAGTGAAGTACTGGAAATAATCAAACCAGTCTGCAAAGATATTTTATTTACCTGTTGGATGCTGTTAGTTCAGCCTCATACATGGCAGCTCAGCGCAGTGTACATCTCACATATACTATAAGTAATATTAGCTCTGTTGATATGTTTTCATCACCAAGGGTGTGCCAGTGTTAATTGCAGTGGGAATTTGGGAGAGTCTTTACAACTTGCAGCAAAAGCAATTGGTCTTAGTCCTGGCTGTTGTATCCTCTACTTGGAAATTCAAATAGTTGCATTAGCCAGCACAAATGAACACTAGTGTGCTTGCATCTTGCATAGTATTTTTCCAAATTCAGGCATTTCAATACTCAGCAGCACTTCAGGTTCAGTCTGACAGAGGCAGAGAGAATTTGCATGATAAAATGCCCTGTTTTCGAAATCTCTTTATGTATGTTTTCAAAATAACTTATCTTTTTCTCTGTTTTTTTTTTTTTCTTTTTCTTTTTAATGTGAACTGCAGCTAAACTTGTTTTTTCCATTACTTTCAATGTCTGGTATTTAACTTTCAGATTGTTTTGTTTGTTTGCTTTTTCTTTCTTGGACAAACTCAAGGGCAAGACCTTAGGGTTCCACTCCATTCTTTTTACCTGATGTAAAATGTTAATGTACTGTCACAGAAGTAAGTAGCATTGCTTTTTATTCCCATACTTCCTCTTTGACCAGTTAAAACTTAGGATTCTCAGCCCTTCAGCCTCTTTAACAAAATGGCTTCGTTATGGAACAATTTATGAATTTTTACCTGCCTGTGTGAGTCTGGGCTTTGGGATAGCTGGAAAGAAACAGGCAGGAATCAAAACTACTCTAGTTTTTGAATTATTAATGTACTACATCTTACATAAGCACCAAGCATGAGAGGAAAGACGTTTCAACTGAAATGTGGGGTTTTTTTTGTTTGGTTTTTTTTTTTTTATTTTGCTACTAGTGGCAGTCCTTTATTGGCCTAAGGGGATTTAAAAAATATTCTTATTCTATTCTATATTCGTATTAATGTAGGTTTTTTTGTGTGCTTACAAACTAATATAAAACATACCTAACTGTATTCAGAAAGTAGCTCTTGGGAACCCTTCTTCAAGTGCTTTGACCCTTAGAGGGTCAAGGCCAACAGGTCTAGAGATACAGGCACACCTTTTCTTGGTGTTGCAAGTGGTCACCTGCATGAGGGACCTTAGGCTGCTCTCTTGCTTAATTTCTGTTGACTTCAGTGAAAGAGACTTAGGAAAGCAAATGCAGAGGGCCTTCCCATAGAAAGGAAAGAATATTTGTATGTTTTGGTGACTTCACCTTCTTACTTTTCAACTTTCACTGTCTAATGTATTCCTTCTTCATTATTTCGTTTTTCTTTTCCACTCTCTGTCACTGTCAGTAACAAGGGAGATTGTTTTGGTTTAGGGGCAATGCTAAATGCATCTTTTAGTTTTGCAGCTGGACATGTGTCATTTTCCTGTCAACTACACTACTTGTACATAGCTGAAAGGAAATTGGTCTTGTAAAGTTATAGATTAAGATAAGCAAGAAATAGAGGCCATGCTAGCATCTTACAGCAAGATTTTCATGTTTCTTAAATGCCACAGCCAAAATATCCATCTCTGATTTGAGGGTCTCTATTAAGCTCAAAATAAGTGAAGCAATAGATGTAACAATCTCACAGTAAGAGAGGCAGTTAAAAGGGACGGTGGTGTAGAAAATGTGATCCAGTGTATTCCCCCCCCACCTCCAAATATGTTGATTTTTAAATGCATTCATAGAGCTACATGGCTTGTTTGCAATTCCTCATAATTATCAAATGAGCATTGCATCGGAGCAGACAACGGTAATCAGACAGTCGATTAGTTCCTCTGCTTGCATCTGCATCTATTTTCATTTATGTTATTACAAGGAGTTTGAGAGGATTTGCAAAGCATGAAAGCAAATGTGAGGTGAGAATTTCATTTGGCTTTCATTTTTCATGGCCTCCAATTAAGTTTTTTAATGTTTGCTCCCAGATGCACATTTGAGTGTGGGGAGAGAGAGGCAGAATTTCTTCTGCTGATTTTCACCTAACGAGAAAACTCAGTGTGCAACAAAGTGCTCAGCATGGAAAAAGCTTTGGAGTGCACTGACAGTTTTATTGACTGTCCCTTTTGTAGTGACATGCCAGCCCCCTTTGAAATGATAGTTAACAGAAGTGAGTGAATACACATGGCTTTTGTAAGACAATGATAAATTGGTGGACAGTTGGACCATGATGGCTTCAGGAGTTACATGTTTGCCATCAGTGCCCCGAAGCCATTTATGTTCTGTGTCAGTGGGGTGCATCTGAATACCATATGTCACAAAGACTAATGTCCTTGCTCTTCCTTCTAATGGGCACGGCAGACACCACGCACTTGGAAATTTCCGTGCCTGCCTCCCAGATAAACAGTAACAGGGCCAGCTAATTGTGCATGTTGTAAAACACCAGAGCTGCTCACTTGAAAGGTGGACCCTGGTAATTAATGAGAGCCATTAAGGGAGTGAACAGAAGTAAATAAATAAAATAAAATGCATTTTTTTCCTGACATGAGACTTGATGGTAGCAAATTAGATAGGCTCTTCTCCAGACCTATTGCTGCTTCATTGTTAGGAAAGAAGTTAGGAAAAGGGGTTGGAGTGTCCTAATTTTAAGATGATAATTTAGACTCTTGTTTGTAGAGGCCAGTGAAAGAATACACTTGAGACAATAAAATTCCCCTTTTAACTGGGACTGAGAACCTGAACTCCTGCAAATGTAGAATCAGCCAGTGTAGTGTGCACAATTCATTGTTGGCAAGAGGTCAGATTGCAATGTGTATACGTTAAAGACAAGGGGTCCTGGTGCAGTGTGTTAATGAATAAGCAAAATGTTCTGGAGCAAGGCTTTGGGGTGAGCACAGTGTCATCACATATGCAGGAGGGAGTTGATTACAGGGTCGCACTCCAGATTTATGATTTTTTGAATTAAT
>JAWWTY010000037.1:71844806-71955080 GCA_035222235.1 Margarornis squamiger
TGGTTATTTGCAGCCAAAGTTCTCTGAGGATATAGAGGTGAAAGGAATCTATTTCCTACAAGGTATGCGAAAAGGTGAAAAGGTGCCTGGGTGAAGGAAAGAGGAAGGGACTTGACTCAGTTCCCTCCCTTTTAGAAGTGAAGGGAAAAACCTAAGATGACCTCAACCTGAATTTCACATGAGAACACCCGTGTGGGGCAGGGATGTACGTGTACCACGGTCATGGAGTCAGGCTTGGGCTTTCCTGTTGGCACAGGACAGATACAAAACTTTGCAAACAAGTTTCCTTGGGGAAACACTCTCTCTTAGCATTGAGGGGAACTACTTGCCCCGGCTGAAATGTTATGATGAGAGACAGAATATCAGGTCCTGGTTCTGAAGTAGAACAGCATTTCAAAATGGTGAAGTTGTGCAGAATCCCATGTGGCTGTTGCTGAGACAGCAGGAAGGACTCACACTGTTATCATTATAGTGGATAGACACACTTGACACAAAAATATTTGTTTTCAGAGAGTACCCTTTCAGTGTCTTTGTGGCAAAGTGCAGGAAGTGATTTATTGTACAGCTGGTTCAAATTGTAAATTTTGAGGATAATGGGACAACTCTCCATCTCCTCCCATCCCTCTCCTTGCGTTTTCATGCAAGAGCACATTTTCCATGACTCCATTATTGTTTGAATATCAGGATATTGCATAAGCCTCTCTTGGGGAAAACAGAATATGCAGAAGCAGAGAATGACCTATGCCCACCCACAAGGGCTATTAAATGCAGCTTCGCATACAGTGTCAATAATGAAGAACATCAGAAGGAAAATAATGTGTGGGCATTTGAATGTTTTAGTTAGTGGGGGAGCCAGATTCACATCCAGGTTCTTACGCTGCTTTCTGCAATGACTCTGCATGACCTGGGTGTATCTCTCAATCTATCCGTTCCCCTTCTGATCTGAAATAGAGCTCTCCTTTTTCCTCATGGTAAAGTGCAGTGGGTAAGCTAGGAGAGGATAAGGAAGTGCAATTCAGGGTTTGTTTTTTTTTGTGTTGTTGTTTTTGTTTGGGGTTTTTTATTTCTTTGCCTATAGAATCTTAGATGCAGAAGTCATTAAAGAAAAATATAAATAAACAGGCTATCTGTTAGACAGGTTGTGCAAATTGCACAGTTTACTTTGGAGAAGTAGCTATGGTGGCAATATCATATGACACGCTTCATCCTAGACAAGAAAAGATTAACGCCTGGTAAATTTACATAACAGCTACCGAGGGCGAGCATTCCTGGGTCACTCAGTGTTCCTGTCAAAATAATCTGGAGTTTCGAGCATTGCACAAATTGTGGAAATGCAGTCCTGTGCTCTGTGATCTCCAGTTCAGTGCTGCAGTTGAAGTCAGAGGCCCAGCTCATTTCAGTGTGAAGACAAGTACCTTAGGGTTTTTCAGAATCCAGGATTCAGTTTGTGAAGTATTCTATAGAGTGCTTGTACTTGATTTCCTTTGCTGCCTGGAAAGCCATCATCCCTGGATTGAACGAAACAATTCTCAAAGAGCCTGTAGTAGTGCTGGAGGAGCACAGGAGATGATGAGCAGGCTGTGGCCTCTGATTTCAGTATGGCTAGACCATTGGAGAAGGTAAAAAAAAGTTTTCTTTCCATGTAGATGTGCAGATGCACTAAATCTCTAAGTGTCAAAATGGTACCCTCTGCAACTTGCTCATAAACACAGAATTAGCCTCACATGTCTTATGTGTTTCAGATCAGTAGCATGCAAAGCTGGAGCTGCCACTGTCACTGTTGGAAGCAGAAAGGTAGTGGTGGAGAGGAGCTGAAGTTTAGTTTGGTCTCTTCTGTCAGGAAACCAAATCCCATGGGCAATGAGAGGTCTTTTAGTTTTGTATCTTAACCCCAGTCTTTGTCACTCTTCTTCGGTGAAGTCTGTTTGCCCATGGAGCTAAAGAGGAGCACATTGCATCCTTTAAAACCCTCAATGTAGGAAAGAGTGGGAGTGACAAATAAATATGGAGTGGATTACACTCCAAAGGCTCACTTGTTTTCAAGTGCAAATTCAGGGGATTTGTTACCCAATAAAGCCCTGGCACCTGCACAGCACTGAAAAGGTTTATATACACCATCATGTAAATTGATAGAGCTACTGAAGTATCAACAGGAACTTCATTTATTTTGTATCTACATTCAGGAGGGAAAACAGGCCTTTTAAAAGTCAGCATCTGTTTACAACATTATCTTATCCTATCCAATTGAAAACTATTGATTGACAAACTGACGGAAGATTGTCCCTTCTTCTTTTTGAAAGGTATCTCTCCTTAAGAGACTAGCTGACTATGTGGGGCAGAAAGAGGAGAAGCTCTGACAGAATCTGGTACTATAAATCATTTACTTGAGATAAAATTTTGATAAGCATTATAGAGGAATGACCTCACTCTTTTATTATTTGAGTTAATGTGAGCTGTCACTGTGTGTTTATTGCCCCTGCAGTTAAAGTTTATGGAAGTTCTTCAAAGGGATGCCCTTGAATCTGGGACTTAATTACTGCTCCCTCTTCTGGAATTACAGCTTCTAATTGGAGCAGCTGAGATTAATTTCACTTTTATGCATGAGTAGTCACATACTACCTTCATGTATCAGAACTCAAATCTACAAAACTACAGTGGTAAAAGCCAAGAAACTCTAGGTAAATGTCACATCTTAAAGCTTGGAGAGGAATTTGAAAATCATGATATTAAATGTTCTGAACTTATTAGGAAAAGGTTCTTCACCCAGAGGGTGATTGGGCACTGGAACAACCTCCTCAGAGAAGGGGTCCTAGCACCAAGCTTGAAAGCAGTTCAAGAAGTGTTTGGACAGTGCTCTCTGGCACATGGTGTGACTCTTGGTGCTGTCTTGTGGGTCCCTTCCAACTCAGAGTATTGTGATTCTCTGATTTTACCTGAGTGTGTCTATTTAAAAAAAAAAAAAAACAAACAAACAAAAAAACCAAAAAAAAACCCACAAAACAAAACATCTTCAGAGTTTGTCTGTTTCAAGCTCTCTTCCCGCATGTCCCTCACAGGGCTGGGGACTAGTGGGCTTGGTTTGGTTTATGGTTTTTCCTCCAAGCAAAAGGGAAGGTCTTGATGTAGTTCTGAGATTGCCACTGATGAATATTTCTGAGAGAGAACCTCAGCTATGGTAAAACTTGTTATAGACTTGCAAGCACTGAAAGTGGAGCGAAATAAGAAATCTTCTGTTTGATCTCAGGTTGCTGTTTGGGACCAAAGAGTTGCAGACCTGAGTGTCATTGGCTTGATGGTTGTTCGGAAAACAGAGCAGGTCTTCATGGGACTTGTTGGTATTCATTCCATACAAAATTGAGGGTGCACCATTTCAAATGGCAGCAAATCAAGAAAAGGAGGGTTTTAAAACAAATTGCATCCTGCTTCATTCAAACTGTCCAAGGTTCTTAAATGTGAGGGAAGCCTAAAAAAATCTGAAGTAAATGAAAAGTCCCCCATTATGAAACAACCACAACAGAAGTGTGAACACTGACATCTCTGTCTAAGCACTGGTTGAATATTTGAAGGTGTAGAGTCTATGGCAGTCTTTGTGAAGGTCATACAAAAGTGCACGTATGATGTTCTTCTGGAGATCACAGAGTGTTCAGCTGGCAGAATTCCATTCCCAATCTGATCTAATGAGGTTTGGTTGGAATAATGGGGTTCTGGTCTTGCTTGCTTTTGTTCTGGATTTTTGTAATATTGCCAATATAAAACAAATATAACAGATTCTTTTTATATTTCTGCTGAGGTTTTCAGGTTTTGTGTTAAGGCAGGACTCAGAAAATTGCTAATTTAATTTTCCATATTTCCCTTATTACCCTTTTTTTTTTTTTTTTTGGTAACTGGCTGCTTTCATGGTAAGCTTTATGGGGCACACCAGGTCTTTATCTCTGCCAAGCACATGGTGTACACCTTGTACACTAGTGAGAATCATTAACTTGCATATATTGTAAAAAAGGTTATCTTCAACACAGGTAGGTGAGCAGTCAGAGGGATGGAAGCACTGCAAAAGAGTCTTTTATACGAGTCATTTATAATCCATTTTATGGACATGATTGAGTAAAGCACTGGATACTTTGGCCTTGAACCAGATGAGCTCTTCAGAGCTCTTAACTGTGGGTGTTGAGCCCAGTAGAAAAATTGAAGACCTGCAGTGATTTCATTGAGGTTTGTTTCCTTGCTGGTGTTTGAACACCTGGTTGCATGGCCTTGTGGAATGTGGCCCTTCTTGGGTAGAGCCCATGAAGGTGTAGGATGAGAAATTGCAAGCCCCACCACAGCTCCTGGCTCTGTGTACATTTCTGATGTTGGTCTACCCTGTTTTGCGTATCCTAAAGGATTTCTTGCTTTGTCCCCATGTCCTAGCTTGAATGAATCAGTCTTGGAAATGGTGAAACACTTTGGTTGTTGCACACAGGGGACTTGTTTCTGGTTGTGCTCCTGTGGAGTTCCACAAAGGATGAAGTTGAGCAAGGTATTTTCTAACATGTCCATCTAGTAGGTATATTTGCTTCCTCAGTTCAAAACCACTAGAGGTTGAACATTTAGATTTCGCCACTTTTGCTTCCTTGAAAAATACATTATGTTGCCATAATGTGCACTCATTGGCTCCTTGCAAAAAAAACCCCCACAAAACAACTAGATTTTCATTGTCTGTTGGTTTGTTCTAATAGCATATGATTTGTAACACTGAGGATATAAGCTAATAAAAATCAAGTTTCTTATTCCAGAAATAAATGGACTCAGAAGTATCCAGAGGATTTGAAATGTAATGGGACACAAAGAAACAAATATAGTAGGCTACAGTGAAAAACCTCTTTCCTGTTTTCATAATTTTATTATTTGTTCAGTAATGGAAACATGATGTGGTAGGTTTCCCAGAAAATCTCCAGTTTCCTCACAAACTTTCTGTGAGGTAACTCAGAGACTTGTCAAAATCCGACCTATTTTCATGCCGCTGTTTACATGTAGTCCTAAGATTCTTCTCAGTAAAGGAAGTTGTTTGGCTTTAAAACCTGATGAATTGAAAAGGAAAACAAAATAATAAAGTTGGGTTTTCTAACTTTATTGCTTGAATAAACTAAACCTGTCATGAATGGCATGATGTCTGGTGTGGTTTTGCATGTATGTAAACCAGATATAAGAAACAATTATAACTTAATTAACTCTTTTTCAGTAAAGTACTTTAGCCAACCAAAGAATTTAATGACGTAAAAAAAGGAAAAATTACTTAGTGTGGGGTAGTTCTTCATGGCTTAGTGACAGTAATTAGTAATATGGGGGAGAAAGTACAAAGTGTCCTAACTCTAAAGCTACAGTTTTGTAAGAGAAGACAGAGGCACTCAATGGAAAAGAGGAGAGAAGACTTAAACACTGAGCGAACAACTGGCAATTTATCTAAGTTTTCTCCTCAATAACCGTTTGGTATTTTTCCACAGCCATGAGTTGGCACTCTTAGGTCTGACTGTACCAAACATTTTTCAACACGCCGAACACAACACATGGCTGGGCGCAGAGCTGGCAGCCTCGAGCTGGGACTCTGCTGGCTTGCAAAGCAAACAATAGTTTCCACTGAAAAATGCAGGCAAACCAAAGGTGAGAAAAATCAAGGAAGAACAGATTTTGTTGCCGTTGGAAGCTTGTGAAATTGGATGTTTAACTCCTTTGTTCAGGCTTATGTTCGTTCGTTTGGTTGTAGGGAGTTGAAGTTGATTGCATGAATGAATTTAGGATTGGAATCAGCTGCTGTAGAATGGGCCTGGTGTTTATAATAACTAAATATTAGGAGGTTGGACAAGATCCCCTCTTGAGTTCCCTTCCAACCTGAATTATTCTGTGATTCTATGTGCTATTAAGTGCTTGTATTTGAAGCTACAGAACCTTTGCAAGCATTAAGACTGTCTTTTGATGCTAAAAAGGGTAAATAGGACTGTTTACTGGCATTTTCATTATAGTGACACAGTGGAAAGGTGTGTGCCTTCTCTGTTGGTGCCTCTATACTGCGAGTGTTACTCCTTTGTGACTAGTTAGTTATGTTTCAGTAGGCCACTGGTATATCTCTTCCCTCCAGAACATAGACCTACTCACTGGTTGAGTCAGCTTTCGCCTGCCAAGAGAACGGGCTTGTCTTGCTTAGAAGAGTAATACAGGGGGAAGGTGTTGCAGGTGTCTATGTCAAAAAACTTCCTTCTGAAAACCACTGCAGCTTCTTGGTTTATTTTAAATCAGAAATGCCCTAGAAAAGGTAGTTTGAGGGAGTATTTTCTAGAGCGTGCTACAAGCCAGTGATGAATACAAAGAAGGAAATGTGGAATGGGAGCAGACAAGGTTCTAGTTGTTTTGTTGATAACTGAAATGGCAATCAACAGTTTTGTTTTTTCCATGACTCAAATATGCACAAGCACTGTCATCTAAACATGTGATATAAGGGAGTCTGTAAGCTACATCTGTTAGATCCAGAGGCTCAAAAAGGCAGAACTGGTAATTGATTGTGCATGTGTGGGTTTTGTTTTTTTTTTGGTTTGTTTTTGGTTTTGTTGGGGTTTTTTTTGGAAGGCAGAGCTGAAATAGCTCCCTTAGCTTTTTGTATGTAGGTTAAGTGTGTTTAAGTGGGTCCCTAAGCTCTTCTGTGCTTGGCAATGATTTGGCAGAACATTATGAAAATGGGAGAGGCAATTGTGTGAATTAAGTCTTAAATGAAGAGCAGAGGTGGGAGAGAGATTCTTGTTATCCTAACAATTACTTCTTACAAGTGGACTCCAGTGATGTCAAATAATAAATTCAGGGAGCTTTACCTCTGCTCAGTGTTGATGCTGTTTGATGCTTACACAACATAAGGGGAATATAAGAGGAAAAGCATCTAAGAGATTACAGGAGGATTTGTGGACACTAAAACTGTCCTGCATCATGATTTTCTGGGAGTGTTGGGTTATCCTTTCCTTCCTTCTTGCACTTTATCTACTCTGAATTGAAATAAAATCAGAGTTGTGAAAACTGCATTGTATTCTGTAAAGTCTGAAATCCGTGCCACAAACTGTCCAGGTGGTGTTTTAGTCTGATGCCTCTCAGCCATACTCGTGTCTCTGGTTCATATCCCATTTCAGGAGAAGAAAGAACATTTTCCTTGAAGAAAATCTGAATTAAAAAAAGCTGTATTTCAAAATATTTGGTGAGATTACTAGAAACAGTTGAACACAATTTTTCAATGGCCTTGATAGCATGCTTGTAAACCACAGATTTAAAATATTGCTGCTTCATGTCGGACAACTGGAGATGTGGCAAACTAAATCCACAGAACAAATTGGCCAAGACTATGAGATTTGATCATCATAAATTTGATCATTTATTCTTTGCACCACAAGGATGCTAGTCTTCATGATTTTTTAAAAATCCATTCATATAAATGAAAATTCTTGCAGTGCATGAAGTATTTCATCTTTTACTGGATTCATTTTTTCTCTGCCTATAGATATAAATAGAATAATGACGTCTTACTCTCGGGGCTTGGTGCATCATTCATACAGTACATCTCCTTTCTAGGTCACAAAGCTTTCCACACAGGCATTTTTATTAAACACTGTGACAATGCTCAAGAACACAGGATTTTTTGCATCTGAAACCAGTGCCTCATTGCAGGATGGCAGTGAGGTACAAAAGAATGAAAATACAAGTTTTATTCAGAAGTGTAAGGTATCCTAATTCCAGTAAAAATATGCTTCCTCTTAGGAGTGGCTCACAGATAGATGATGGTGAGTTTGAGGGGGCTTTTTAATTATATTGGTCCTGTGGTTGTTCTTGGGAAGTTCTGTTGAAGGGTGTGGTAGGTATTACACAAGAGCAATGAGTATATGGTAGGGTTGTCTTCAAAGTGGATTTTCATGAGGAAATCATGATATTAGCTTTTATTTCATATAATCAGAACACAAATATGCTCATATGACTCCAGAGTAGCTGATGGGATTTTTTGGTAGTTGAGAACTGGGATGGCTGATGGGTATCTGCCAGTTGTATCCTTCTGGGTCTCCTTACTGCCTAGAGAAACAGAGCTGTGTTTTCCTGGCCCTTCCTGTGCATTGGCTGCTCCATATCCAGCAGAAATAATCAGGTTTCTAGTAGTCAGTTGGCATTTCTCCAGCTGAGAGGTTAAATCACTCCAGTACCTCTTTTTGTGAGTATTTCATAATGAAGATGTTTCAATATGACTGCTTTTTCCTGTATTTCACATTGACATCTGATTCTTCTTAGGGTGGGGGGTTGGACTATATGAGCTGTGGAGGTCCATGCCAGTCAAACTTACTCCGTGATGGTTTTGTATAGGCAGACTAGAGATGCCCAAACAGGGTGGGAGCACTATGTGTACCTTAAACACTTATGTACAAAGCACAGTGATGCAAAAGTCTATGATCCAAGACTAAAAGCTGGAAATCTTAATCATGCGGTCCACATCTCTAGGACAGACAACCAGGAGCTGGTTTTCACCAGTGAGTTAGTCCAGGCTGTTCTGCTGCATCTGCTGAGCAGTGATTGAAGGAGTGGCTTGATTTCAAAGGCATCAGTTCTGCATGACGAGTGTTGTTGTGGTACACGATCTAGACACTAGTTTCCATCACAGAAGATTTTCTTGTGCCATAGTACACTTGAAAAGGGATTTATAACTTGGTAAGTACTTGTCGCCTTGTAAATTATTTTTTTTTTTACAAAGTTGACTTTCACTTTCCCAAAGAAATCATTTTTAGCTATCAGCACTTTCACTAGCTGTTTTACTTATTTATTTTTTTTTTATTACCACCCCCATGCTAGCTACAGGGTAAAGTAATTTAATTGTGGTTTTTAAACAGATGTACTTGGAAAAAAACCTGGCCAGAAATAACACATCAAAAGACAGTTACCATTTTGTTAGGTGTGTGTTAGGTAGAATCTTCATTCTCTTCTCGCCCTCATTTGTCATTTTAAAACTTCTCCAGGTCCCCTTTTAGAGGTGTGCCATTTGGGGCAGCCAGTGGAGAGAAGGAGGAATAGTTGTGTGTGTCTTGTTTCCTTTTTTAGCAGGAAATCAATGGGAATATACATTAGCCTAAGTAAACGAGCAGCTGTTCTAAAGCAAGGTCTTGACACACAAACATTGTAATGACGTACAAGGACTAATATATGTACACACAGAGAAATGTCCATGGTTTTTTTTTCCTCCCCAGGGTCTAGATGAAAAAAAGTCCTGTTGGTTACCATGGTCACTGTTTATAATGATAGCATTTGCCAAAAGTTACCACGCTGCACTTCCATCAGCTTGATGCTGCAAAGCCCTCTCTGCATTTTAATTTCTGGTAGAGTTTTGCTCCATAAGAGATCAGATACAAAGGATTTGGTCTGTATTTTTTTTCTAACAACTATCAAAATCAATAGCAGAACTTCCCTGTTTTGGCGATGTCGGGTCATGATCTGAGCACACACATTACCCTTCAGAGGAAACCATTGTGGTAATTTGCTGGCAAATACTTACTCTAAGGCAATCAGCAAAGTACTCCTATGATTTCTGCTAACCCAAAGGAAACCACAAGCCAGTCTGTCTTGGGTAGTTCCTGTGATTTTTCTCATACCAACAACTGATGCATTTTTTGTCCTCTTCCTGTGATGCTACTTCACTTGGACAGCCTCATGCCTGCAAACCAAGCACTCGTATTGGTTTCTGTGAGAAGCCAGTTTCTGCAGATACATTTTGGTGTATTGGAAAGTTATCTGATCCTTGGCTTTCCATCTTCCTCAGTAAATCTACAAGTCAAATTCGTTCCTTTTTTAACTGTACTTGCATAAACTTGAAGACTGGTGGCATTTCCAGAGTTTCTGAAGCTGCATCTTTATTTTGCTTTAATCTTATCTCTGTGGCTTTAAATGTTAGTTCTTTTAGCAATATTTAAGCTATTTAGTACAAAGCTTCTTAGGTTTGGTATGACAGTGGTATGATTCTGCCTTTTTTAATAGACATCCAAATATATGACCAGTGTAGATGTCTGGACTTTATTGCATAATTTGTGATCTTTTCCAGATGGCTTTGATGGACTGGGCAATTTTCACATTAAGGGATGATTTGAATGCATTTTGAAGAGTTTGCATATGCAGGCAATTCTAGCTGTGGTAAAAGACGAGCCATGCATTTTGTTGATGGAACTGCTCCATGCCAGCTGGAGCTAGAACACCTGGGAGATTCAGCCACTCCTGTGAAACCAAAAAAAAGCAGCTCTTGTCTTGTATAAATGATTGCTGATGTTTTGTTCTTCCTCTTGAGTGTCAACACCAAGGGTAGCCATATTTGATTTAGGGACTTATTTTAATTCTCAATCTTTGGATCCTCCATCTAGAAAAACCTTTGTTGTCAGGAATGCGAGAAGGCAAATTGACTTGATCTTCAGCCTCCAGTCCTGGTCGTGGGGGTTTTACTGTTTTTCTTGTGATGCATGCTGGAAGGAAGGATTATTTAACCATTTATATTCACCCATTTTGAGTGTGAAGGCAAGAAAAATCCCATCATCTTCCTCCTTTGGAATCGCTTTGGCTGTCCGTTTTCCTTCCTCTCACAGAAGAGGGATTTTTTCTGCTTGCAAACCATATTTCACAATCATGGAATCCATTTTCCAGATGTTCAACTATACTCTTTCCTAATGCTTTGAGTGCATTAACAAAAAAGTGGTGCAGTTTGCAGAGCATGTTAAACAGAGATTCACCTTAACTTGTCCATAAATTATTGTGTCCTCACTGTAATACAGGCAAGCCAGTTTTTCTTGTAAACAGGAATTTATTTGTTACTTAATCACATTCTGATTTTTTTTTTTTTTTTCCAGACAATGGATACACTGCATGACTTCCTTTTATTTTGAAGGGTGAAAATAAATGTGAAAGCTGCATGGGTTATTAGGTAAAATGCTTCAGTGAAGGGAAGTGGAATGGACTTTGAAGCTGATACTGCGTTTAAACAGAAATGTGATACTTTCTTTTGAGCAAAATAGAGACAAGTATATTTCTTTCCCACATGAAGATAACTTGCTTTGCTAGTTTGTGGTGGTGTTTGGTGTTTTTGTTTGTTTGTTTTGTTTTGTTAGTTTTTGTTTTGTTCTGGGCTGGCTTTTTCCCTCCCCAACCACAGTACAACTCTTGGACAAAATTACTGGAAACTGAATTTCTGAAACTATGGTGTTTAATTGGCTGTGGTTTCATAGATACTTTGAGTTAATCTTGTTAAGGTCAGGTGGTTGTTGATTGATTAATAAATTTTTCTCCCTTTTATACAAGCACTGCTATTAAATCAGTTCCATAGGAAACTGTCAGGAACGGAACCTGCTGAAAATGTTGGGTTTTTTTTGTGGGGGTTTTTTTGGTGTTTTTTTTTTTTTTTTCCTCATCCCTTGATTGGTTTAATCTTTGTCACCACCCTGAAATTGAATTGGATTTATATAGTCACAAGGCAGCACATGTATTTATCCGGGCATATTTTATCATTCCAGTGTGTCAGCAGGCTCTCCCAAAGTGTTTGCTGATAGACCACTGACTTTCCCCTTTGGCCCTTATATTGATTAACTATAGGGTTTGTTTCTGCCTTGGCTTTTAGGTAGTGCCTTGAAGTTGAGATGAATCTGAAAATTCTTTCCAGGAGTTATTTTTCATCTTGATCATATTATAGCTTTTATGGCTCTGAGAAGAGTTGTGTGTAGGCAGAGCAGAAAGGCAAGTTGATAGACTGCAGTGAGAGGAACTGAGTTCTGAGGTTAATGATGAGGTAATTAAATGAATGGGGGTTTTCCACGGAAGAAAATGCACACCACACTGTTGGTGCTCATGGTGCTATTGAGGACCTAGTGGCTGTATTCTTATTTGTTCTTCACTCCTGTATCCTGCAGAATTTCCTCTTGAAGTAATGTCACATGTAGCCTTATGTTTAGATTTTCATGCCTACTGCTTCTTCGCCATACTGGAGTGATTATTTTAATCTTTCATGAACCTACAGTTTCAGGCTATTAAGAGTAAAAATTCTGCTCTGTGAAGTCTTTGAAATCAAAGTAGCAGCATGGGGACAGGACCAGTGTGTAAAAGCATGGTTAGAATCACTGGTCTAAGTTGTTGCTGAATCGAGCCTGGAGTTCTTTTTATTTTTCTCATTTGCCTGTTGTATACACCCCTTGTAATCATGATACTTGACAGGGAGTTGCAAAGACTTGATCTTGGACTTTCAAAGAAATCTAGAAAGTCAACAGAGATCCTAAGAAAGTGCATGAGAAAGTGAGCATTAAACATTGTGAGTAGAGATAGGGGTCTAGTCTCCCTGCTGACTGTCCTAAAGAGAGCGCTTGAGCATTGATGCGTTCAAGACTAATTTGCCGTGTCATGACTCAGTTACTGCACTGGAACTTGGCTCAGTGATTGCAGGAAACTGTTCTGTTTGTTTCTATTTTAGCAAGACCCAGCGAGTCGTCTAGATGTCACTGCTGTATTTAGAAGTAGGTGGCCACTGGAAGATGAACTTTTGTTGGTCTGGTTCACAAATAGTATGGAGTATTTATAATTGGGTGCAAAAGGTGGGCACCCGTGCTCCTGCTGCAGCCAGCATCACCTTTCCCAGGGAGTGTTGCTTCGGCTGGACTCCTGGGGAGAGCCATGTGCTCCCAGGCTGCAGTTTGGCAAGGGAGAGACCTCTGACAAGCCAAAAGGGTAACTGGAAGAGTAATTGGGAAGCCCTGTCCTGTCAGCCACTTGTGCTACTCACTCAACTCTTATAGGACTCCTGCCACGGTGTCCACATGAAGAAAACCATAAAGGACAAGGAAAATAGTTTTGCCTGGTTTTGTGTCTCCAGGTATCTCTGCATCTGAAGCTATCCTACTGGAAGAAGAGTGGTTTTATTTCTCCCTGAAAATGTAAAGACAGGCTTCCTAACTAAACAAAGGGTAGGGCTTGAATGGCTGTCCCTCAGCCTGTGCAGTGGAGCAGATGGTTTTGCCTGCCTTCACAGGTAGGACCCACAAACGATGATGCTTTACTCTAAAATCTTTCCAACCTCTGGGTTACTGAGATCTAATCCAGATGTGGTTGAATCCTGAAGGAAAAGGCAGATAAAAAACAAGATGTAGACTTGAGTCTCCCCTTTCCAGCTCCTGTGTAAAGGAGCTTTGTTTTCTGCATTCAGAAAAAGCCACAACATGCATGTGCCACTCACTTTGACTTTGGTTGCTTTTGACTTAATGGCAATGAAATGAGATAGCTTTGTTGTAGATGATGGAAGAAAAAAGGCTTTCTTTTACTCTGATCTATATCACCCAGATTCTTTTCCATGCCTTGCTCCAAAGGATAACGTGAATTACCTCAAAGCAGGGAAAGTTCCATTAATTAGGTGTCAATAGCATTTCAGTATGTCATGCCTTCTCAAGATGCTAGTTTCAAATATGTAGTCTTTATTTGCTTGTCGTCACAGGAGAAATTTGGCCATGGAATACAGTATTAATAAAAATGTATTGATAGATATTTACATAATTAATTTATGTCAATTACTGAGTATTTTGCTCAAAACAATTAAACTTGATAGCTTGTCTTTGGCAAGTAGGACCAAATAGGGAGGAACTTCCTGATTCTTAATTTCAGTACTTTTATTCTTTGAAACCAGGTAAACACGTCCTGATTAATTACTAAATTTTCTTAGTCATGAGCAGATTTACTTTCTGTTCTGCTCTGGAAAGATAGAGTTTAAAGAAAAAAAACACAAACAAACCAAACCAAAACAAACAAAAAAAACCACTAACAAAAAACCCCCTTTCTACGATAGGTAAGTGGCAAATATTCTTCAGAGAGTGAACATAGTCTCCTCTTCATAGCTATTACTTACATGAGTTGAGTTCCAGGTGAAGACATTCAGGAGAGCCAACTAGTGTGGCTGGAAACTACAACAGCATGTTTACATTATGCTGTTGGAAGACAGTGTCAGCTACATTAAATAGACCCTGTCTGTTTATGAATTTCTAAAATTATATTAGTTCTGTTATCTATCTTCACATACAGAAATAGAAGTATGATTTTATTTGGTCAAGAGAAACAAGCTTGAAAATTTGAGGTGAGTTCTGGTTTGCCTGGAAGAATCTTGATAACAGGGAAGTGCCACAATCTGACGTAGTGCCTGTGTTTGTATTTTATTCAGGTGCATTTCTGTTTGGTGTAGTAGCAACAATAAATTAAAACAGCACACAGGAAACCAAAATTTGAGCATATTTTGGTTTGGGATTAACTGGACATTTACTGCAGCTGAAATTTTGTCTGACTCTGCCAGGTTTACATTTATCAGTGGACAAGGGTCTGTAATTGCTTTAAGCTGTGACTTGATGAAAGTGTTTGTTTAAAAGAAATATCCCAAATTCTGCTGTGTAGCATATCCTAAATCAACTAGAATTTTGTTCTTTGTGATTGTTATAACAAAAAAAAGACCAAGAAATGCAGGTTTTTCCTAGAATCTGTTCTATTTTCCTGCTAGGCTGTGAGTTACTGAATTTCAATATTCTAGGCCTTCTTTGTGTTTTCTTCTGTTTATTCCTATCCTGAGGAATGGCAGATAATTCTAATGCATTAACAAAAATATGAAAAAGTTTATGATCTTAAACATTATTGTGTGGAAATAGATCAGGTCAGCATTTAGATAAATGAGTGGGTCTGGTTTTTGTGAAGATCCAGATCTGAACCCATTAAGTGGCATATTCATATTCTCAAGTCACAGCCAGTGCTATATCAGAAACTAATATCACATTACACTCTAATTTTCTTTTGGCCATGTGAGGATATTTTTAAGAATTCTGTATTAAAAGAGATTCATAAAAAAGCTCTTTTTATGAAAGTAAACATCAACACATCATTGTTTTATCTTTGGACTGACTCCTCTGGTTAAAATATGATTCCCTACCAGTCAGAAGTACTGTTCTACATTTTATGCCTCTACTATAAACAGTGGGATGTCTTCTACATAAACGCCTGATAACTAGGAAAGCTTGTGACTAATAGTTCACCTGAGGGAAAACCTGTACATAAGAAATGTCTACTGTATAGCTAGAGGGTACTTTGGAGATGTTAATTCAACTAGATTTTTTTTTTAAGTACATTTTAAAGTCATTACTGCTTTCTTATATTTTGGCAGTCATTTTTGTCTTAGGGCAGATATTTAAAAGAAATCAATTTTCGTGCCAGTAAGCAGGAAATGAGTTAGTTTATGTAAGCTTGACCAAAGCTTTCTTTGTCAAAGTGAACAGAATGGCTCTTTCAATACCAAATCTTCAGTACTCTGCTAATACTACAATACAGACAGAGTATTGATACCACATCTGTAAAGTACAGGCATATATAACTATCACTGGTTGTATCCTTAAGAAACATAAGGATTTGAATGGTATGGGTAGAGACAAAGCTAAAAATCTAATTGCAAGAAGGAAAATGTTTAGATTGTGTATTTAAAATGTGCTTTCTTATGTAGTGACAGGAAGGGTTTGGTAAAAGCACCACGTTACATGTCTCTTACACTGCTTTTTGACATTGTCATTATGATTACCCCATTACTTTTTAATTAGTTTGTGTAAATAAATGTGTTTTTGTTATAGGGGGTTGTTCAGAACAGCACATAAACCTTGGTGACCTCCGAGGGAATGACTTGCTGAACCAGGCAGCATAAGTGGTTCTTGGTGATACCTCTCACCTTTTTGTGCCCTTTCCCAGGGAAATTGCAGAAGGGCTGTGGAGGCCTTTTTGTTACCCTAATGTTGCTGTTTGTACACTCTTTCCCCTAGATGCAAAAAGCTGAAGAAGCAATGTATCACCTCACAATGCTATCTGCTGCCCTTTTTTGGCAGCTTGTGTTGTCAGACCGTGGGCCCTGATGAGAGGGGCAGGTGTGGTTTGGTGAGTGCTTTCCCCCCTAGATGAAGAGATCCCGACAGATCCCCTGTGACTTGTGTAGTAGACAAAGCACTTGTTGTGAGGTCTGTCCTTTGCAAATTAACTAATGGGCAAGGTGACCAGCTACAGGTTTCCATGTAAAGCATCCAAATGGTGAAACTTAGTAGTCAGCAGCTCGAGTTTGCCCATTGTTCCTCCTGATTTTGCTGAATCAAGATTCACAGTCTGAAAGCCCCAGGTGTTGGGCTCCATATGGTTGTGTCTGTCAGGCCCAAAGAGAAACATCATCTTGCTACTTCCAAGATTTCTAAACTTAACTTTTAGCCCCCATCCACCTTGGTAACTTTTGTATTCTGCAACCATGAGATGTGGAAGGGAGAGCAACTTTTCCTCAGTGCCATTCCTTCATGTTCTTCCTGCTTGCAGTGTTTCTTTGGCACTAGAGTTCTTGTTCTGACCTTAAGGCCAGGAGCTGTGCAGGGCTGTGGTGAGGAGCCGAGCCTGTTTCTGTGAGTCTGGGAAGCCCTGGGAGGGCAGCTCTGTGCTTCCACAGCTCCGTGGCTGTGAAACGTGCTCCTCTCAGACAACCACATCAGAACTTTCCCTTTTTCATCTTTGCTGAATGAAGAGGTTTAGCCTCCTCATGGTTTCAGGCAGCCTTTGGCAGAGTGGACTGCCTTTTATTTGTGGTTTTATGCCGGTTCTGACTGGGGCATTCTTTATTGCTGTGTGGTTCTAGCAATCAAATTTCAATTTGTTCTGTTGGCAAATGCATAAGGCACAACAGATATTTTCTGGGTATGTGAACAGAAATATGTTGTCTTTATTTCTGAAACTTTTGGGATGATTCTTCCGTAACTCCAAGCTTGAATGTTTCAAATATGCCCTCTGTGTATATATGTTGATTCAGTTTATCTTTTTGGTTGCCATAAATATTATTTCTTTGTGTCTAGCATCACTTAGCAATGACAAACATGGTTTTATTTTGGTTTAAGCTCCCTTTGTTCTTGAAAGAGAAGTTATAAAACCTACTTGCAAACCCTGAGTTATGAAAGGATGAATATCAAAGAAAATGGGAAATTGCAAAGAGGTCCATGAGGTAAAGGTTGCATGTGTATTAGGAAAGGATTGCAGTGTGTAATATGTACTCTTTTCCTGTGATGTCCACATTCACACCAGAAAAGATGGTATCTTCTGTGATGACCTTTGATAAGTAAAAAATGTGGGTCTTCTTTGGATGTCTTTTGATATAGAAGGGAATTAATCACGTTGGTCTTAGTGACTGGGACCCCTTTAGTCTCCAATTTGCGAAGACTGTTAATGCTACCATGCAGCACATTGCTCCATTAAGTCAGGAAGAGTTTCCAGTAAGGAAAGGGTGTCCATGTGCAGTGGTTGCTGCAGGAGCAGCACTTGGAAAGGAAATTCATGCCTGCATCTCTGCAGTTTCACCAGAACAGCATTTAGGAGAGGGGATCACAAAAGCATTTTCTGTCTACAAAGTGCTGGAGCGCTGTGCAATTTTGTTCTTTTGGATAATCCCACCTTTCACAGGAATGGCTGGAGTAAGCAGTGGCATTTTGAAAACATTTGAAGAATGTGGATCTTTTATTCAAGGATCAATAAGGATTGATATTTTTATAGCTGTTTGCAGATTTTGCAAACCATATTTTGTAGGATTGGAGGAAGATTGTGAAATTGCTTGGAAAGAATATGCTCAAAGAAAACAGTGCAGCACTCTTGGGTTATCCACAGGAATAGAAGTACTTAACTGATTGAAAAGACCTCAGCATTGTGTAATAGCAATGATATGTTACATTCCAAGATCCCAAGGCATGTTACAGTCATTAATTAACTGGGAACAACAACTTCCTATGATGGCAAGTAGGGTTTCCTCCTGATGAGGCACAGATGATTAGAAGCCTATCTCAAAGCAAAAACATACTGCTCTTAAAAGATATTTTTAAAAGTGCCTGTTTTTTCCCTTTTCATTCACATTTATGTAAGGGTGTATATCACATCACCTCTCTGTGTATTTAATTGCATAATTACATCCTACCCTTCCTTTGCTTTGATGCCAGAGGAGAAGTAAATTGCTTTGCTCAGAGGGCAGACAAATATTCTACTGGTGTGAATGAAAATTCAGTACAGTGTTGTTTTAATGAAAAATTTAAAGCAGGCACTGTTGTAAGGAGTGAATATCCATGGAAATAGCAACTTTTCTCTTATATTTTTAATATATATACATATATATATTTGGTAGTACATAGTAGCTTTTAGCCTAAAGGAAGAAGGTAGCATAACAAAAAAAAACCCAACTGATGAAGGTTTTGTTGGGAAGGGAAGAGCAAGATGATGTTTCTTTCTCAGAGTGTATTGTTATGTTGTCTTTTGTCCCATGTGGCCCCAGGTCTAGTCCTTCTTCCTGTACAACTGAAAGTTTAACTAAAGAGACAAATTGGTGTATATTGGATGGAGTTCTCAGCATAGCATAGGCTGGTCTCACAGCAGGAAGAGGTCAACACTGTGCAGCAAGAGGGAAGCCCACTGCAGTTCCCCATTCCCTCCTCTCTGCAGAGGACAGATGGTTCTTGTGATTTATTTTAATAGCCCTTCATGGGATACAGGAGGAATGTTCCAGCTGAGGAAAGCCAGTGTAGTAACACCATGAATCAGTGTGCCAGACTGATTCCTTTGCTTCCCAGGAAAAAAAAAAAAAAAAAAAGAAATGCAATCAGTAAGTTGTTCTGGTTTAGACTGGATAAAACAATGAGTGCTCCAGGGGCTGATAAAGTTTGGAGGCCTCTTTAATAAAAGGCCCATTTGAAAATCTGCTTTCTCAAGTTATGTCCAAATACTCCTTGTGAGCTCCCAGTCCCACCCTTTTGTCCTGTGCTGAGCCCTACGCTGTTATGCAATGCAGCTTTTGAAAACTGCCTGCACACTGCTCCTAGCAAATATCAACCTGGATGTCAGAGGGCCAGGATGGGCTTGGTTTTCCCATCCTTGTAGCTGTTTGTAAACAAATTCCTCTGAAAATTGCCTGTTCCATGGGGGATTGATATGAAGGATGAGTTGTTGTTGCTGTTGCTGCCGTGCCTTTTTTTTTCTCTTCTTTTTTTTTTTTATTTTTTTTTTATTTCCCCCTAATCAGAACCAATTAGTAAGATCTCATTTTTAACTCATGAGAACTGGCATGGTTGTGTGTTGGATCTAGTAAGTGATATCTTTGCTGAATAGGCTGATGCCAACTGACTTGTTCATCACAGGACAAATGAGTGAAGTGCTACATACACTGAGTGATCCATCTCACATCAAAACACCTGCTAACAGAAGAATTAAATTTGGAAAGCACAGTGTCAAGTCACTGACATATATACATATTTAGTTTAGTAAAAACAGAGTCCAAAACACTCCTGCACCATAAAACCAAACAAAATTCATTGCTTTCTCCTCCTGGCAATCAGGAATTGATTTAGTTGACTGGAAATCTGGAGGAATTTCAAAGCCAGGTCCAAAGCTCAGGCACTGATCTTGAAAGCTGTTACAGAAATTATATTGCATTTTCATCTCCTTTCAAAGCCATTTGTAGTGAACAGACAGTTTGTTTAGGTCCTGTACACTCTCTTCTCTAGAGCTGAGTTGGTAAGTGACCTCCTCCTCATAGAAAGAATTTCCTCTCTTTGTGGAAATTCCCATATTTGATGAACAAAATTCCAGAAGAGACGGAAGAGATTCCAGTTTGAATCTCTCTGGTTTTCATTCACATCTGTTGTCTCTCAACCTCTGCCCATGCTCTACCACGGAAAGCTTACCTCCACTTCCTTGATACCTTTCATCCTGGAGAGCTGAGCAGGTGCTGTTGGGAGCCCTAAATCCATCTCTTCTCCAAGCTCCCAGCATTTCCCACAGAGCAGGTGCTCCAGCCCTGACCCACTGTGGCGGCGCCTCCATTGAACCTGTGCCACTTTGTCCGTGACTTTCTTGTACTGGGGATCTGACAATGGACACATGGACGGCATTCCAGGTGTGCTCCAACAAGTGCTGGACAGGGGCGATGGTCCCTCTCTCCTCGTGAACTGTCCATGTCCCTGTTGGCACATCCCAGGAGGCCACTGGCCATCCCAGCTGCTGGGGCACTGCCAGCTTGTGCCCATTGCATTTCTAGCTCCTTGGAAAAAAAGTTGTGAGGATAGGACTTCTGAATAGGATCAGTGGGCTGTAGCTCTGTGCTGCTGCAATGCAGTTACTTGAATAAACTGTAGCTTTAGGACTGATTTAACAAATCTTAAAAGAAATTACCAGCTAGTGGAATTTGAATCAATGATGGACTTTAGATAGTGTGAGCAGAACCTGTTGAAGCACAACAGGAGACATTTGTGCCTAGGATGGTTCTCTGGGGTGTATTTGGAAAAGAAGATACATAGAAGTAATCAAAAATAGGTGTGTGTTGGAGGTGGCAGGGGAAATACAGTTATGTGCTCTCTGGGATTCTAAAATGAAGTGTTTCAGCTTCTGGTCTGACCCTGAGAGTTCACGCTGTAAAGTCTTTACATATAATTTAGAATATGAATTGGGAACTTCTGGCTCCTTAAGGTTTGATTTGGCTGGGACTGGGTAATTCTGTCCCCTGGAGAGACCGTGCTTCCTCTGTCTCAAGGCTGAGGTAATAGGAATGTTATGGCAGGTTTGCAAGCTTGCAGTGCAGTGTAACATTTCCACTTGTTTTCATGCAATACACTACCTTTACAAAAATAGCAAAGCCTTTCCTTCCTTTTTCTTACATCTGTCTCATAAGAGCAGTAGTTCTTTTACTTTCATGGAGAAAAATATAAAAAAGCCTTCTAGGCACAAAATGGAGAGGGAGAAAATTTTTAAGGAACACATGCATGTGTCTTCACTTTTAGTTTCTGGAGAACAAAACTTGGACTGGGGAAGTCTGTGTCTTTTCAGCCCTGGCAAGACTTTGGTGTGGCAGTGGGCAAGACGTCCAGGATGAGATTCCCAGTGGTGCTGAAGTGCTTTGTAGGTAGCTCTACAGACATTACAGGGCACTCCACAGAGGTTTGTTCTTAGTGTGCCTTGGGTGTCTCCGTTGTCTGAAGATGTTTGGGGTTTTTTTGCCTGAAGGCCCTGTTACCTTTAAAATGTTTTTTTCTTTGCTGTGTTCCAAGCAGCTTCCCAGGATCTTTCTAACTTCCTTTCTGTTTAGTGATCTCTGTACCTTCAGCATTGAAACACTGAGCACTGTCATAATTTTTCTGGCTTTCTCTTGTCCCCACAGTTAAGTCTGTTCCCCACCATAAATGCCTGTTTTGCGTGTGAGAGACTAGAACCAGCTGATCTCCCTGAAGTTGTTTTATGACTTAGGCTTTAGATCTTGCCTTGCAGTGCTGGACAGTTTGACAGACAGAGCTTTGTCACTGCCTACTCCTGTTCTCTCATGTAGCTCTTTCCTGGCTTTCTGTGTGCTGCCTTTAAGATGCCTGTTTTAATCACTTATCTTCAAAATCCTCATTTTCCATATTCTGTCTTTTTCTTACCCAATAAAAACTGTGCTTCCTTTGTACCAAGAGATCTTTCTACTCTTCCTATTGCCTCTTGCTGACTATCTGAAATTTTTCCCACACAGGGTTATCTCCATGGCCTCTTCAATGCTTATCTTACATGGTTGCTGATTTGTCTTTTCCACTGCAATGGTCCTATTGAGGTATATAATCTATTAGACTTTTCCCAATAGCAACCTGTCTTGTAACGATGATGGCTGAGAGATGAAGGGCTAGAATTGCAGAGAAATGGGACGTGTTATTTAGTCAAAATGCAAAAAACATTATAGGAATTATGTATATCAATTTTCTACATGTGAAGATTTAAAATACTCATTTTCTGTCATTTAATTTGCCTAATATCTATTTAGTTAAACATTATTTAAGAAATACTGCTAGTTTTAGACTTCTGAATACTTGTGAGGAATGGGAGTGAAACAACCTTTAGAAGATCATGGCATGTGTCTCTTGCATGATAAGTTTTATGTGTAACTTTGAGGGATTTTCATAATTATATTCATACTTGCCTTTTTCTCTTGAGTTCTTCAGAATGTATAAACACATGAGTTTAGGAGGTTAAAAAGGGGGCAGATGAATTTCAGTGAAAGGCCAATACAAAATGAGAGTCAACACCGAAAGGAGTGAGTATCGAACAGCCCTTTTGGATGTTAACTTCTGTTCACAGACTCAGGGAAAACTGTTCAGCATCCATGTGTGTTTTCTTTGTTGCTGGGGTCCTGTACCCCTCTCCTGAATCCTTTATATATTCCTAGACTTTAATGAAAAGAGTTTGGGTCCTTATTCTGGACTTCTTAATATTAAACCTAAACACGAATTAACTTCATGAGTTACAAGTCTCCATTTTCCAGATAACTCTGTAATTTGATGGTCTTATTTTTATCCTCTTTTTTGGATTTATACAGACAACTGGTTCTACTACAACTGATCAAAAGTATTTTTGATGCTTTTTAAATATTCACAGTGAAATTTGTGTAGAGCTGTCAGTTTTAAACTGGTCTATATATAGTGAGCATTTTCCTATACATTTTTGATTGACCAGTTGATGTATTTGAAATCTGTTTTGAAATAAAGCCCCCAGTTATTTCTGTGATTGGTGATAAGGTAAAGACAGCTGTAAGAGGTAAATTTGCTGATTAAAGGTTGCCTGCATTGGTTTCAACTTAAATTATCATGGCAATGTGGGAGAACAGACATATATCTAAGAAGGAGAGTATTCCATAACAGTTTTGTGATGTAATGGAGCAGTTTTGCAAAACTGTCTTTGCTGCTTTGAAGGGGAAAGAACTATGCTGTCAAATAATGGAAAAAATCCTCTCCTGGTTTCTTGCTGAAGTCAATTTCTGAAGTATGTTCGTATATTCTTCTGGAATGGAAAATTCTTCTGTTCCTCTACATTATGAAGAGCAGATCACTTGGAAGGCTACTTTAAAAAAATATTTCTATACCTAGACTTGTTCTATCATTTCCTTTTTCAGTCATTTAAGAGCACTGCTCCATTCTCGCATAACTATGATCTTACTGCAACCTCTTTGCACCTTCAGCTCTTTGCTTATGTTTCAGAAGGCTCATTAGTTTGTTTTTCCATAACATGGAGAAATATTTGGTTTAAGATACACTCGCCCACATTTATCTTCTGTAATGCATTGTTTGTTGACTCAGTTTGACTTGAGACTCAAGGTGTCCTGAGAGGTTGAAACCCATGATGTGTTACTTCACTTGTGCTTTCTGAAGATAAACCTTTTCTCTAAAAAAAAAAAAAAATCAATAGGAATAATATCTTCAAAGACAAAGAAAATCATGTGGAAGATCAAAAGGGGCTATGAATACTCAAGCAATCAAGGGCTGCTGCATTTATTTGTGGATTATCTTTAGTAGAGTTTAGGTGTCTTGCATATAAGGCAGAAGTGAAGTTGGGGGTGAAGTCTACAAGATCCAAATAATTTCTTGTTCCTCCCATCTCAGAAACAGATATTCTTCCCCTCTCTGCTCTATTCTAGTCAAGCAACAAACCATCCAGCAACTGCATGGTCATGCCTGTGAGCCTTACTTGTTCTTAAGCCCATGCTATCCTCGTGTCCAAACTGTTTTATCTTTCATTAAGCACAGAAATACAGTAAGGAAGAAGATATTAACTGTGAACTTGGTCCTCTTTCTTCCTCACCTCCTGTGTAGGCACACTAGGAAAGCTGTTTGGTGACCCATCTGAGCCTTGCATTCTGCACCCGTATGTGATTCTAGCATTGGATTTGGAGCAGTGACAGATGCTGAGTAAACAAATCAGTGCCATTCCTCTTCCTGCAAAAGCCTGATGATGTGTGTTCAAAGGCATTGTGAAATTTGTGGTTGTGCAGATCTGTGTCGGGGAGGCCACTGCAGCTCAGCCTGGTCTCCAGCTTCCGGCACTAATGGAGCAAAACAATGTACGTAGGCACTGATTCCTGTGTGTTAACCCTTCCTTTTGAGCAGTCATTGGTAATTCTGGCTAAATCTTTGAAATGTGCACTACTGAATGCTCTGCCTCCTTAGAGGCATTATTTTATTTTTTTTAATTTTATTTTAAATAAGTGATTTATCTACTCAGTGTTGAAAATGTTTAATTTTAGAGGAAGTAATAAAGTAGCTTAAGGAACCTTCATGTGACTTATTTTCCAGAATGCTTTTCCCTATGTATTGTAACTTAAGGGAGGGAAAATGACTCAAAGGCTAGCTTGGTCCCAGGAACAAAAGTGCATCTTACACTGCTAAGAGTTACTCATAAGTTGCTATATACATGGTCATTTGATCTCTTGACTTAATTAAAACACTGGAATGTTTGTTCAGTAGATAAGAACATTTCTGGGAGTTATTTAAATTAGTAAGTACTCTGCTTACTGTCATTAAATGTCTTTCCCCCAGCCCTCCTCCCCTACTCCTCACAGCATGTAGCAATACGTGATATATGACTGTAAATAATAACAGTTAAGTCACAGATGGTCAAAGATAAGGCCTTTAAATGAATGCTGAATCTCTTTGCTGTTTGTGTTAAAGGTTTTGGTGTGTGGGCGTTGCTTTTGTGTTTCTCTTTTTTTGAAAAATACACTTTTTAATTAAAAGTACTGTTGGTTTTGCTTTTTTTTTTTTTTTTTCCATTTTGCATCCAGCATTCATTCTGATCACATTTTTCATAGTAGCCATGACTTTATGCCCTGCTGCCTGCCTTTCCTCTTTATATGTGGCAGAATTTGTGGTAAGAGCTGCTGGTGATCATGTCGAGGTGATTTAGCAAATCTCAGGCACACATTAGCAGTGTCGTGGGCTGATTTAGTTATCCTGTTTCCCAGGTGCCACTCTGCTTCTCTGAAGGGCTTCATGTTTTGGGGTGACCATTCATGTCTCTAATAGGAATAGTGAAAGAGATTTTCAGTCTTCTTTAACTGAGAACATAAAATCTTTTCATACTACTCCTTTCTACAATTTTCTAAAGATATAAATAGTGTTTAAATCTGACTGATGTATATTCAGTCCTGTTCATATTCCATTCCTCATTGATCTGATATTTTTGCCTTGACTTCTGAGTTACTCTTGCCTTTTTAACAGCATGAAGACTTTGGCTTTAGGAAGACTGTGACTTCTCTCTCTTCTGCCTGAAACTTTGGATCTTGACATGAGCAAGACAATTTCTTTTTTTTTTTTTTTTGGTAGAGGAAAGTCACATGAATTGCAATGACACAAGCAGTTCCCGACTGCCCAACTAGCAAGGGCAGCATATTTGCTTTATTGAGTTCGCTTCAGTTCTCCAAGCTGTCATGAGAACATTTCCTTAAGCTTATGGCTTTAGGATGTTTATAGGTTCTTGCAAGATCAAGGTCCTGGTGGTGCATTTGTGCCACAGGGCAGATGAGAGTCTGGTGAGGTGTCTGCCGCAGTGCTGAGTGAGAGAATTCATTTCACTTCATTTTAGGTGTAGTAGGTTGTAAATTGTCTAAAAAACGTCTTTAAATATAGTAGCAACAATTGCAATACGCTGAATAATGTTAAAATATTTCATCAAGTATTTGGATTGTTGTCATTGCCATTCGCTTTTCAGACTATATTTTAATTTTATTTTTTGCCCTCATCTTCTTTGCTTGAAATATTCAGTGAGTGTTTGTATTTTTCAATTTCTCAGATTTTACTGTTGCAACTGTGGAATTTATTTTGGCCTCTTAGATGTGAATGACTTGATATTTTCCTTGTCCTTGTAAGGCATCCAGTTGCTCAATCTCTGTGGAGCAAAACAGTGTTTAATGTGTCCTGATAACCACATGAATATTAAGTGTAGTGCGAAAAGACTGCCATATCACTTTCTTTTGTTTTGCGAGTTGTTCTTTTTAAAGTTAATTTGAAAGGAAAAAAAACAAAACATGGATTGCAAAGGCTTCCTAAATGCCATAAGTGATCCTTTGTGTCAAGAGGTTAATAGGCTTATGGAAATGCCTGCTGTTTACAAAATGTGCAGGGCCCAGGGACCAAATATTTAAGGTTTCTACCATACTTTTCATACCTGGTAGCTTGGAAAAAATCAAAGGGTACAATTTAAATCATTGGCATGAGTTTTGTGTCTTCAAAACTAATTTGTAAAAATCCACTGTTCTTACTAGGGTTGGCTGTCTAAAATGTTTCATAATCTAAATGTTTTCTGGAGAGCACATTATTTTTTAACCTGTATTACTGTCTAGTGAAAAGCATCTAGACAGCAGAGAAATACAGATTTTTTTTCTGTAGGCGGAACTGGAGGGACATTTGTCAACATTTCCCATCACTTTTCCCTTTGCCATGTTCAAGATCAGCACCTATATGGGATCTGGTACCTCAGCTGGGTTTGTCAGGTCTTTGCTGAGTTGCCTGTGCACCTCTCACTTTTGCAGCTTTGTCCCCACTGTCAGATCACCATATTTTGGAGCATTATATCATGTTCTCCAGGAATGCTGGCTCCCTTAGGAAGGTAGGGTGCTCTCCATTGTCCATGTGGTTCCTCAACAATTTGTCTGCATTTGAGTGGATAACCAGATTTGGTCAGTGAGCAGCAAATAGAGATGGCATGTGTAGGGTGACAGTCATCTCATTTGCAAATTGGAGAAAGAAGCAAGATTGCCTTCTTCAAGCAGGCAGTCACCATCCAAAAAATTGCCTGTATTAAGTATACAGAATAGTTGCTGATATTCAAGTGCTGTGTTTATCTAGTGAAAGTTTCTGAGGGTCTTTTCTGGGAAAGAAATGCAAGGCCCAGCACGGTAACAAGCACTGAGCAGTACAGATTAATGCAGCAGCCGCTGTGTCTGGTAAGGACTCTCAGCTGACCCATTTCTCAGCCTTGCCTCATTCTGAAAGCTGCATGAAGTCCTGCTTTCATCCTTGTATTTTTCCTGTTTGTCCATTTCTACATACAGCCATGTATGCTGGGTCATGCCATTGTTTCCAATGGCTTTATTTTCACCAAAGGTTTGGTTTTTGGTTTTTTTTTTCCCTTGGTTTGAAGTGTTTCAAACCTGCAAGGCTCTGAGTGTAACGCCATTCATGAAGTGGAATAAGTGGAGAGGGGATGACAAGGGAGAAGAAGAGCTGTGCAGGTGTAGATATGCAGGCAGATGACTCCAGACAGCAAGAACTGCAGAGGAGTTGGCTTTTGTAGCAGAAGTGCTGAGGTTGTGCAGAAAGCTGAGAAGGCAGCCAGCTTGGGATGAGTGCAAGTTTGCAGCGGGGGAATAGAAAGAGAGCAGATCTACAAAGTATGTTGGATGAAGTCCACAGGAAGCTTTACAAACCAAGAAGGATATTACTTATGCTGGGTCAGGTTTCTTTCCATGCAGATGTTGTGTTAGCTCTTGCATTGTCATTGTGTTGGACCTCTTCAGTGTGACTAATATCGCACAAATTTCAGATCTTTTCATCTCCTTGCATGCTCAAATGCGAGGAATGAGCCTTGAAACTTTCTCTGTTGCTTGTCCTTCCACTACCCTGAAGTAAAACTTAAACAATGTTTCCTACTGGATTTTAAAATATTCAATAGGGACTGAGTACACTTTCATGTACAAATCAAAATTCACTTATGTGCTTTGCATTTCCAAGTACAGAACTGTAAAAAAAAATCAAGGTGTTTTTTATTGTTCATTGTATAAGAAAGAAGGCTGTTTCTGATCGTCCTTGCTGTTTTCTGTGATAGTTGCTTTAACTCCACTGTGAGTTAAAGAGATGTGGAGAGACTGTGGACATGACTATGTAAACTCTGTGATAATACCTCACAAATGCCAGTTCTGTGAACAACCCCCCCTCCCAGTGTTTCTGCTTCCTGTGTTTTCTTGTCATTCCTTTCTCTCCTAGCAACAGCGAATTTGGGAAGTGGCTTTTGATGCTCTATGGTATTTAGACAATGTGTATCCAATGCCATGATCAGACCTGGCTTAGCGCAACTAGCCAGAGTTGCAAGCATATGGTATTGTCTGTAAGGAATTAAGCTAAAGCCTTGAGGACTGGGCAGTCTTTCCAGAAGAGCAAGGATCTGTCAACAGAATTGTAGCCCATATGTAATTCGTACAAATCTGTGAGTGGGAAATGCCAATGCTTATTAGACCATGCATTAAATATCATTGAACAGATGTTCAGAGAGCCTTTCATTCATAGTGCTGTTAGCAATGAATGAGGTATTATGCTCCCATTCTACATTTTTAAGTCAAGTGTAAAGATATGTTTGAAAAGGAGAAATAACGTTAAGTGCACCCTGCTGCCATTCATGTTCGAAGAGAGTGGGGTTTTCCCCTCCAATATCTAAGATTAATTACCCTGGAAAGAAGTATTTAACAATACAGCTTCAAGTTGTACAGAATATGAAATTACACAGTGAGTATTGTTTGGTTTTTTGCAGTAAGACATAAGTACATCTCATGTGGCAGAGAGATTTTTTCAGAAACAACAATTCTTGAGCTCTAGCCTTACCATTTCCCAAGGGCTGTATTATCTTTGCTCTCAGGATACCTTCAATAGACATGTGTTTTAATCATGTTGCTTTTAAAGAGCTTAGAAGGCTGCAGGGAAAATTAGGTGTGCTATTTTCCTAAATCCTATTCAGAAAACTTCTATTACTCTCCTCCACTTTCTTTTCCTCTCAATTCACTCCTTGTTTTACACTAATGTGAATTACTTTCAGGAGTTTCCTGTCTCTCTCCTGATTATAGCAGAGTCTTGTCTGTCTGACTTAATCTAATCCTGATGCTTAGTCAGCTCAGCTTGTATGAAAGACTCCCGCTTGAGATTTGTTTAAAAGGTCCCACCGGAGGACTCTGATTTTCCTGTGGGTCACTCGCAATCACAGTGCACTGACAAAAGCCCAGGTGTGTGGATCTCAGACTTCAGCCTGTTTGTACCTTTGTTGCCATTAAGATGTGCAGATAAATTTACCATGTTATGTGTGAGCTCCTTGGTCTCTCTCAACTACGGTGGTCTGAGTTTACCAAGCAAAAATATTGTTTAGGGGTTTTTTTAAACAAAAAAAGGAGATTAAAAAAAAAAAAAAAAAAGCCTTGGAAAGGAGTACGGTACAGAATTCTTGACAGCTACATCCAAACTCCTAGGGCTTAGGAAAAGACCTTCCCAGAGATGGTATCTGCCAGTCAGGGAGCTCTTGGACATCTGATACCAGCTGGGTGAGAGACACTGAACTGAAATAGTAATTAACTGTTCAGTGGCTTGCCCATGCCAGAAATATGGCTTCCAGAAGCTCCCAACATGAAGGAACTTAATATTTATAGATATTCCTTTTTTTTGTTTAATTTATCAGTGTCAAAGAGTGGTGTTAAATGTCTGTAGTTTGGACCTGAGTGGAAAGAAAACAATACATTAAAAGAATAATTTTGAGGTGCCTTCATTCATCTGCCACCATCTCATATTCCTGTCTAGGTTTTCTATCATGCCCTCTCTCGGATTTCAAGTGTGTTTTGTAAAGGGTCAGTGTTAAATCAACAGCAGGTAACCTAGAAAACACTTCAGAGGGTTTGCATTTTATTCCACTTTTTCTTTAATTTGGTAGGTTTGCATTCTATGTTTTTATGCAAGTCACAAAAACTTTTGATATCCCTTTGTAAATCATTATGGTCGTGCTTATTCTTGTTTTCTCTTTGAAAAACTATGAGACAAACATGAAGTTGCTAAGTTGGCCGTGCTTTGGGTGGAGCTGGAGATGAATGCCAGAGGTCCTTTCCAACCTAAGTTACTTTATGATTATACAATATTTTAATGAAAGATTCATGTGGGGTTTTTTGAGCTTCCCTCTCTAGTTTCACCGTGCAGTAACTTTTGGATGAAGTCATTTTGGAACTCAAGATAAACTTCCTTCTCGTGTTCCCCTGGCTTTTGTACATTGGCATCGTCAGCTGGGTGTGCAGTGTGGGAGTGAAGGCTTTAAGGTTCCTGTGTCATCTTAGTAGCATTTGCTGACTTGTGCAAAGAAAAGTATGGCTAGTGGAGTAGCACGTCCCTTCTGTCACCCTGTCACACCATTACCACTCACTTAATGTGAAGCAAATACTCAAGAAAAGGAATAGTAATGTGATTAACACAGTTTTGGCCAAAGAATTAAAGATGACAGTGGGAGGAACTTGAGAAATATAAAACTAAGCCAGTTAAAGAATTTGTCAGACCATATTTCAGAACAGACTTTGTCACTTATGCTTAAATGTTTAATTATGTTTCATTTTTTAAAGATTAATAAAGAAACATGCTAACCAAAAATGACATAAAGAATGTTATTTTGAGATGAACCTGGTCTTGGGGTTACTTTAAAAAGTTTCTGATTCTTGGCCTAAGACGGTTTCTGCTCCCCTTCTTCCCTTCTTTATTTTTACTGAGCCACCAAGCCAGAGAATCTCATTACTCATTTATCTCAGCTTTCAACCTCTCCACATGCTTGTTTGCCATATAATTGGGCATTTCAGAATGCTAACCAAATTAATTGATCACTTAAAATATTATCATGTTTCAACAACAATTTGCATAAACTTAGAGCTCTGTAATAATGTTCTGTTTCCTGAGACCACTTTTCACTTGAGATTGAAAGAACATTGGAATCTGGGAGAAAATACACTAAATTGGGAAGGAAAGAGGGAATCATGAGGGCAGGATAACAGGCTAACAAATAACCATCTGAATCATCTTGCTTTCAGTATCCAGTCATCTTAAAATCTTAGGTCTGGAAAGGACATATGGTGTGATCTGTTCCAATTTTTCCCTATCATGGTCAGGCGTGTTATGCATTCCTATTCATAAACCAAGTTTGTAATTCCTGACTTACTGAAAAAGTGTGGAACTCTGCTAACATTGCAACACTTTTAGTGCTTGCTTGAAGCTTTCCTTGAAACTTGATTGCTTTTAGCTTCAATAGGAATTTTTATTTGGCAGTGGTTAGTCCTAATCTTTTCATCTGCGTATGGTTAATTCTTTGGTGGGAGGTACTCATCAGGCTATGTGTTAAATTCCACTAATTTGTCTTATGCCAACAGAAATTACTATGGCTTTGTCTGTTTGTTATTATTTCAGAGTAATGGCTTTTTTTTAAAAAGGTCTGTTTTATGTTCATTCTGTTCCAAATTCAATGGAAAGAATGTCTCAGGGCAAAGGGAAAACATGTCAAATAGCAGGAAGAATGGAGTATACGGTCTCAGATTGTGGCACTGGTGGTCTCAAACGTGACTAACAGCTTTTTGGTAAACCCATTAAAAAATCAGTCCTGTTCTAATATGACACCAAAAAATGGCAGCTGACTGGGTTGTCCTTGAAATGCATGAACTGGAACAAGAGTGCTCTCCCTCTGGCTCTCCAGCCAAGCCCCTGGAAGCCCCTTGCAGCAGGAGTGACCCCATGCCAGACTCCACCATGTCCCCAGAGTGCCAAAGCCTTTAAGACTGAACTTAAAAAACCATGACCCATGTAAATGTAACAAAGAGAGCTTGAAAATCTTCCCTAAAAGCTATCAAATGGCTTGTGGACTGGTCCCAATGTGCTGTTGATGCAATATTATTGGAACTGGGAATTTTAAACCATCAGGGTATTGCTACCACTGCTTGTTATGTGTATACTGCAAGTATGTGTGTTGGATAAAGTGGGCTGATGGTAAAGGTCCACAGCCTTTTTATACTGCTAGGAATGACTGAATTCAGTTCTACTTATGTGGAACTGTAGTGTAGAAAAATATTTTCTTAAATGTGAAATGTCCTTAAGAGAGGATTTTAGCCTAGGGTTGATACACAAAAATTTTCATATATACGCCGGTGACAGTAATGGTTTGTGTCTGTTCACTGACTCAAAGAGTGAGATGAAGATGAATGCAAATATACATTTTACTTTTTATTTCTTAACTGCCTTGTTCTGACTGGTTTTGGGTTCTTCCTAGATCACTCTTCAAGGCACAAAGACTGTTTCTTAGTATTTGACATCATGAAAAGAGTTTCATCCTTGTTCAAGAATTCTAGACTGCTTCTCATTCCTCACAGTCCTATTGAAATATGTGATTTCAGCAGTATGTGTAAAATTGCTATTGAACTGAGATGGATTTTTGTCCTAGGACAAGCTGTGTGCCCTTTTCAAGAATAAAGTTAGATAAAAGTTTTTGCTGAGTATACATGCTATCCATCTACCGAGTCTCTGTTATCAGCACTTCAGTTTTAAGTTCTGGGGTTTTCATTAGGCAAAACCAGTTCATTTAAACAGCAAAGATAACAAATGAATTTAGAGTGGGTCTGTGTATTTGAAAGAGATGCCAAAGACGTTGGAGAAGTAGCCATGGTAATCTAAGGATGCAAAAGGACTGGTGTGTTCTAGAGACAGACGGATTTATACATGTGCTTCTTTCTTCATTCAACGCCTGCACTACATCAGCTCATACAATTAAAAAGGTGCCTCTCAGCCCCCTTCTCTGTATTATCTGGAACACTATGGAAATGGTACACTTCTAAAAGTGGATAATCATGTCTGTTGGAAAAGCAGTTTCAAAACCTCTTGTGGTACCCTGTGGTATGAATATAATTTAAAAAGTTAACTAGTTCTTACATTTGATTTCTGACTTATTGCCATAAGTTTTCAAAAAGGAGGAAAAGAAAAACAAAGAGACCCATTTCTGAGGTCTGTGGTCTAAACAAGGGGAATATTTGAACGGAGCTCAATAATGTGAGCCTTAAGTTTGTAGCTAACACGTTCTTCCGTCAGTTCTGAATAGGAAAATATGAAACCATTATTCTCTGTCCTGTCTGTGCAGTTCAGATATAGCTGTTTTAGTGGAAAACAACTTGTTTCCTTCACCCCTGAGTCCAGAAGGGGCTCTGTATAACATCAGATTTCTATGTGTATTCTGGCAAATTTATTAGTGAATCTCTTGAAGCTGGCTACTGCTACTCTGCTGTGTAAATGCAGTAGTCCATTGAATAAAGGAATGATGTGTGCCTACATACTTGAGAACAGAATTGAGCTCGAGCCTGGCACTGAGCCCTGATTTTGGTCACTTGTGCTTCCCTCCCCTGCTTATCTTCTCCTGTCCAGGACTTCACTCAGTGGTGCTTTTGGGTTCCCCTCTTCTGGGACTATTTGATCACCTAGTTTTTGCAGGCTTATACACAATATATTCTGTGGTTCTGGGTAAGAACTGAGACAATTTTTGCTCTCGTCTCCATTCCAGAGAGGTGGTTAAGGAAGAACTATTTAAGAAAAAAAAAAAAACAGAATTCTTTTTGCTGTTATTCCCTAGAACCCTTAATAATTTCTAGGCTTTAATTTGTGGCCAAATGTGAGCACATCTTGTATTTATTTTTTTGGCTAGCAGGGCAAAATGTGTGTTTTGAAAAGACTTTAGGTTTCACAGAGGCTTCTTGGACCCCTGACTTTGGCAGATGGAACCTCATAAGAGATACTCACTCCTGCTCTGTGATCCTCCTTAAAAGGCTTTTGCCTACTAATTGCTAACATTTAGATAGCAGTTTTTTAAATCTCTTTTTGAGAAGTTGAGAAGTATACAGCAGATATGATAATCTGCATTGCCTTCCTCCACCTTTCTGCAATAATGTTGATTGTAAAACCAAAAAGCTCTTAATTGATAAAATCTTTCCTAAGTGGGGTCAGTTGTCCATTTCCTGAGGTCTGTTAAGAATATTGTTTTCCTCAGGAACAATCATTCCCTTTTGTAATCTCTGTTCTATTTTCCATATGCTGCCCCTGAATTATTGCCAAGGAAGGAAAGAAACCACCAAAAGGAACAAACCAAACCCACCAAAAGGAACAAACCAAACCCACCAAATCTCACCCCAGCTCTGGTGCTGTTGGAGCATCTGTTCTCAGACCCATATGTGAGCCCTCTATATGGGGTGATCGTTGTTCCATTTTCATACACTGACATGTCCAAAGGTCTGGATTCTTTTCCTTGTAAAGTGTCTTAGACCTGCAGTAGCTTTAGGGTCATCTTGGTTGATTAAGGACAGCAGAATTTGGTCTTGGCCTGTGCTTGTGCATCTGTAACTTTTAATCTGGAAACACATTTTAGTCATTTTAGAGTGTAGTCTTGCAAACAAATACTTTTATACTTCCATCACTTACAAAGTTTATTTGAACTAAATTCTATTACACCAAATAAATATAAACAGTACTTCTGCATAATACTTTTATCTTATGTTCCAAAACACTTCAAAACCTCAAATTCTCAAGTTTTTATTTCTTAGAATTACAGAAAGCCAGGAAACTGTGGAGCATGGTTTGAAATCTTTCTCTAATTATGTGCAAAGCTGGCATCCATGCTGCTCCCCTGTCAGCAGGATAGTCAGCCTGGAGTCTGAGAAAGAGAAGTGCTGGAGAGATAAGTCATGTTTAGGGGTATGGGAGGACTCTGAGAAACAGGATATGACACAGAGGCCATGAGAAAAAGTGAAATCTCCTCTTTTGCCACATATCCAGATGCTTGTGCTAAAGATGGGCTTTCACGTTGTAGCATTTTAGGCCTTGGTGAGTTGGGCTCCATATTGGGAGGCATAGGCACAGCTATGAAGAGCAGCTGGCATTTGGGGATCTTACACAGTGCACTGTAAAGTGTATGGCCAACACTTAGTGTATGATGAATTTGAAGACAAATAATTATTATTAATGTTTGGCAAAAGCAGCTGCTTGTAGGAGCCAGGATAGTCACAAAAATGAGTAATTTTATGCTGAGAGAAGATTTGGGCCTGGAACAAAACACTGGGGCTCTAAGGAGGAGCCCTTACTGTTGCTAATAAATATCCACTTAGGCAGATTTGTCACTCATGTTTCTGAAAGTTGTGTGGCTGGCTGAAAAGAATGTGCTTTTATTTCTTGAGCAGCTGTGCTTTTAAATGGGTGCAGCTGTAGCACAGTGTCCATTGACACCAATTGCTTTGTGATTTAGGGTATTGGTTGTTGTGGGGAAGTGGAGTCAATCAAGTAGAGACAATTTCTTTCTTTTTCTTTTTTTTTAACTGAGAAAAATCTTGTGAAATAGCTGAAGTTTGTCAGACTGGAGCAGGCATGGCTGCAGCGTATCTATGACGTTACTGAGAAAGCTTCTGAGGGATATGGGAGTCGATTACGGTTTGCTGTCAGCCAAAGAGCAGCTTTCCTGGAGCTGCCTCTGTTTGTTCCAGTGAGGGCATGACCTGCCACATGCAACGTGGAAGTCATTTGAAAGATTTCCTATGGCAAGAACAACATTGCAGTTATGTAATGAAGTTTTTTTTGTTAGAAGTATGTGAAAACAGGAGCTGTGAACTTGCAGGCAATTCAGAGCTGAAATTTTTCCATATTCTCACTCCAAAAGGTTTCTTTGGAAAGTTTCATGGAATGCTGTTTGGCACCTTTTTGATGGAAATGAGTGTGCATGTCTGTTTTGAAGGAGACCTTTTTTTTTTTCTTTTTTTTTTTTTCTTTTTCTTTTAACTATCCCTTCTAACAGTGAATTTCCTAAATTCACAGCATTAGGTCAGTAACAGTTTTAATCTTGGCTCTGCAGATGATTTGCTGAGTAGGCTTGGAGAAGGCCTTCTGTCATCCTGTTGTAGGAATAAACTATTGAATATATACAAAAAAAGGTTTTATGGTAAGGTATTTCAGCATAATCTTTTACAAGTAATACTGGAGCTTTAAAACCTGTCTTAAAGGCCTTATTGCAAAAGCAACAATCAGGAAGACACTGCTGGTACTCAACTTCTGTCAAAAGTGAGGTGAAATATCAGGAGGTGGAGTCTGTTGGGGCAGGTTGCTTCCTTAATGTAAATAACTACATTTTCTTCAAGATAAGTAATTATGGATGTCAATTATGTTATGTACTGTTTTTAAATATCTAATTTTTTGAGTAAATGGTAGAGATAATGTCACTCCAAATAAAACCATACCGTTGCGCTGTTTTCCTTGAATGAAGATGTCCAATTATTTTCCCTTTACTCACTCAAAATTAAACAAAAAGCTGTCTTTTAATCTGTGTTTGACAGTTCTAGTTGCCCTGGAAAGAACAGTAAAGGTCTTAAATTTCTATCAATTTCTTAAATACAGGTGGCAGGGTAGAGGAGAGAAGTTTATACTGTGTTTGGAGAAGGAGCATTGGGAGTTCACTGCTTATCAGACAGGTGAGAGAGTGTTTTAAATGACCCCATTGCACAAACTTCAGTAAGCTCTTGGGTTACTCTGGACAGGCTATTGTAAGCCAAACACAAGGGAACCTGTCTTACTTGCTCATTGGGACCCTACTAGGCTCGACCTGTGATACCCTATGGCTTTCTAGCGCAAGCACATCCTTAAAAATGTTTAGGTTCATGATTTTCTAATGGAAGCAACTTGCTGCCATTGTTCAGGTGTTTTGAGATGCAGCTTTGAAACTCATTTGAGCTCAGGAAATGCTCCAGCTGCTTGGTGGTTTTGTGGTGCCTTTTTTTGGTTGGTTTTAGTTTGGGGTCTCATTTGTTTGGTTTTTAATTTTTATCACATTTGTGTCTGAAGAAAGTTTAAGTGAGATTGGGTTTTGGTTTTTGGTTCTCCTTTAAATCACACCAGATGAAAATGTGAACTAAATCTAGGCTTCCTTACCTTGTCCATTCTCACAGGGATTTTGATTGATAGATGTGTTTTTGAAAGGGAAAATTTAACTACATCTTGGTCTAGTGGTGGAACTGACAAACCTCTCACTTTTATTGTGGTCCTGAGAGAAGCTTCTGATTTGTCACTGGGATTTTTTGTTTTGTTTGGGTTTTTTTTGTTGTTGTTTTTCTTGGGGTTTTTTTTGTGGTTTGGGGTTTTTTTGTTTGGTTAGGGGTTTTTTGGGATTTGGTTGGTTGGGGTTTTTTTTGTCGATTTGGTTTTTTTCTTTGAGGTTTTTTTTTTCTTTTGGAGGGGGAAGTGTTAATGTTGCCTTTTGTGGCCTTTTTGTCTTTTCTAATATATACATTTGAAGTTGCCTTTTTTATTACCTTAGACTGTCATTTTCGAAAGCTGTGTGGGATCTCTGCTTGGCTTTGTCTGGCTTTGTTTAAACTTTCTCACTTTAATTGCTATTCGGATTAACATGTATGAAACTTCTTGTACTGTACTAGGCCTTGAGAAGCTTCTTACTGAAAGATTAATGTAGATATGTTGATTTAAAAGTCTGTGTAAACCACTGAAGGCAACTGGAGTTCCTTTTATGTGTTACAGGGCGGTGTCTGGACTACTGTGGTTTAATGGGTAGGAAACACAGCAATCCCCTTTGGATAAGTCTGTTTTCCCCTCAGCAGTTAATGCTTAACTTATCGAAAATTCCCTGAAATTACTTGTGAGGTGATTTAAATTCTACCAGGGGTTATAAAAGCTGGGAATTGTGAGGTCTGCTTGCTTTTTGATTGCATTTATAACAAGGTGGAAACTTTCCTTTACACAAGTATCCCCTTTCACTGAAGAGAACCCGCACCAAGGACAGGGGAATGTCTTTGGAAATTCAAGATGGCAATGCCTTCTAAATGATTTCAAGGCATTTGATGTTGTTGTGACCAACAGTGTATCCATGAGCACGCCTTTCAAGCAACACTGTTTTAGGGTACCTCATACTTTAAAGAGTGCAAAACCTGCTGTTGGAGGCTTATTGTAGAAAATACAAAGCTGTACCATATTTACTTTTTTCTAGTTTTCTGCCTATTAGTGACCATTTAAAATCAATAAGCATCTAATAATTTTAGGCAGGGAGGGAGATTGGTAGATCCAACATTTTTCCTGAAGCCAGTGGAGTGGTATGTAACATAATTAAAATTGTTCTGTTTCAGAGCACTGCTTTGGTTTTATCATTTCACTATTAATTGATTATTCTAAATTAAATCCAATCATGTGATTAGATATCATACTTATTGGGTACCTAATTAATCTCATTTTTACTCTGACCATGACTAATGGGATCTTTGGTCGCACCACATGCAAGAACTTCTGGCTCCCAAACCAGCATTTAGATAATTTCTTTTCCTGCTGTCCTATGAAATGATTGAAACCAGTGTCTTCCTTCAACTTTCTTACCTATTCCCTTATACCTTTTTATTCTTTCCCTTATTATAAAGCATCTATGATGTTTACTGTTTTTCTATTTAGTCCTGTATTCTTCTGGATATTTATCCTTCTGTTGCAATCTCACCCGAAAGTTTGTGTAATTTTTCCAAGTGCCTTTAGACCAGCTGAGCCTGATACCTTGTCTGTCCTTTGCAATAAATTTTTTGGACCCACTGGCATTACTAGTGGATTATAGCAGCCCCCACTCAGCTGGACAGCAGCTTTTCCACAGTAACATCAGGTGTTTTATTAAACAAGTATGCTTGTGTAAATGCAGGGGAAAAAAAACTGAGTTCACTGTACATCAGTGTCTGGCATGCAGATCTTGGATGAGTTTCTGCTCTTTCTTGTGGGGATGGATGCCACTTGGTTGCTTCTACTCCTGGCCCCATTTCAAAGCAGTCTGCTTTGCAGTGTTTGGGAGGGCATGTGTTTTGACATCGCACAAGGAAACAAGAAAAGATACAAAGTTTTCAAGTGGGGTGCCTTAAAACGTGCTTGTTTCCTAGTCTTCAGCCAGGATAAAGCAGTCAATGTCAAATACATTAGACAGTAAAAAAAAAATAAATAAAATTGCTAAGAAAAGAAAATTACTTGTAATTAGATTCCATAAACCCTTACTAATTCTAAGCATCACAAATGTTTTAGTTCACTGCTCTGTCTATAAATCATTTCAGCCACAGCTTGAAGCCTTGGAAACTACCTGAATTTTGGCCTAGGAAATATTTGTGACCCAGCGAGAGCATATTCAGCCTGTTTCTTCTGGGAATATAGAATATTCCCTACTTTTTAGTCATTGGATCACTGAGTGGACCCGTATCATAAACAGCATATGCTGCTATAATTAACAGTATTTTAGACAGATAGCTGTATTGGAAACTTTTCACTTTTGAGAGGGACCAAAAGTGGGAGCCTGGGGGAAACACTGCTGTGCCAGTTGTATGTGGGTTTAAAAACACAACAATGCCAGCACCACCAGCCCCAGCCCTGGCCTCTTCCATAGGTTATATCACCATGTATCTGTTTATTTCTAATGGCTCTTTTAAATGACAGCTTCATAAACTGAAGTATCCAAAACAAAGGCCATGGAGTTTACTTTGGCCATCTCAAGTAAGTTTTCCTAATCTAAACATCAGCAGTGCCTTTCATAAATCAGTCCAATGACGTCATCTTTTCAATTAGTGAAGCTGGTATTTGTGCTCTGGCCTCAAAAGCTATTTGACCAGTTAATGTTTTCAGGTTTTGTAGTGGTCCAGACTTCTCACCAGTTCTCAGTAACGTGCTTGAAGTGGGAACACATTTGTCAATAATTGCCACTTTTTAAGTGCGGATAGCAGACAGTGATTAATTGCTAACCTTTTCTGTTGTCTACCAGGAATAACAACCATAGTTTGTAGGCTTTAAAGTTGTTCATAATACATCTCCTGCTTCTTATTGGGGGATAGAGGCATCTGAATTGAATAGGTATTAGCTGGGCTTCTGGGAGGAGGGAAATAAGAATTATTGGGTGGGTTGTGTTTCCAGGAAAGGTAAAATGAGGTAGTGGTAAGACCTAGGAGTGAATCATCTGTCTGCCCGAGTCTGCTAGTTTGTTTTATTTTCCAACAAGTACTTGAACTTGACATTAAAGGTTATTTCAAAGAGATTCAGCTTTGGTCTTCTTTTCCTGCAGATTAGAGGGATCAAGCCCATGCTGACAGGGAGGCTGCATGTAATGTCAGGTTGGGGAGCAGTTCAGTTACAACATACCTATTTCTGTAGATCAAAATGCTTCCACTGCATGAGAGAGGTTTATTCTGATAAGGTTTTTAGCAAAATCCACCAACTGCCAAGAAACAGTCAAGCAAAGCACCATTATTCTTTCTCTTAATCGCACCTTCCTCTCCCTGTGTGGAAACAACAATAAGGGCTGACATGAGCTGAAAAAAGCCAGAAAATGTGGAGCCAAGGCTTAGCTCCTATCCTTAGCTCACCCTAGCAACACATTTAGGCATTGCAACACAGATGCTATGTAAGGTCAACTACTAGCAGCTCCGAAGTGTCAACTATGATTGAATTCCCTGAAAGAGAAACCCAAAATTATCTTAAACACACAAACTATTCCATATGTGTGTGCATGATGTATGGTTTTGTTTATGTTAATGAAGAGACTAGCACCAGTAAGTGGTTATGTGCTTGGCTTGAAATGTGCAAATGCTTGTATCCTCGCTCTGTGAATCTCTTTCACTTTCCTTTGAAACAACCTGAGCTTGGGTTCCCATGATACTATTTCTGTTCTTCAGCTTTCTACACACAGCAGTCTTTCACCAGATCTCCTGCTACGTGTCATTGCTATGGCTTAGCTCACTGATAGCAGGAATGGGAGGGAGCTTTGTGAGCTAGACAGTCGTTTTTCCATTTCTTTTTCCCAATCTTATTTCTGAGGCAAGATAGGAGCCAGGATATTAGCAGTGCCATTGGGCTGCAGCAGAGGCTGAAGATGCAACATCAGAAGACACTGGAGTGTGTGTGTAATTTCAAGGAAGGTGATATTGTAAGATAGCTGGAACAAGGTCAGGAAATGCAGTAAAATACCCCCACCTTTACTGGTGAGATGCTTGTAGGTGTCAGCCTGGTTCAATGGTATGCTTTTTGCTTCCTGCTTGACCGTTGATGTGTGGCCCTCACTATAAAGGTTTAGCTGTGAATTGCCCACAGACTTGCTTGAGAATATGGACACTTTGCCTTAACATTCTGGAGGAAATCTTCTAAGTCCTAGGGCTCATGCTTAACAAATTGCTGAACTGATAATCATCCCCTTTAGTTTGTCTTCAAGGAAGTGAACACAGTGTGGGAGTGAGCATCACATCCATTACTGAAACTCATGAGCAGAGTGTGGGTGTTTTTTTCTTCAGTGTAAATTTCTTGTAATCTTGGGTAAGAAAGAGAACTATATTAGAGCTGGAGATGTCTGTTAGTCTCATTGAGACACTTGTGCAGCATCTTTCTGCACCATTGATAGGATAGTGCTTTAAGTCACAATTTAGTCCTGACCAGATGGGCTCAATGCTTATTTTTTCTATTGGTTGGGGGTTCTTTTCTTCATGTTTTTTGCAGAATTTGGGTGCACTTCTTTTTGAGGGGTGTGAAAGAACTTGATTTGTGAGGGGAATTAGAGAGTCGACCTGAGGGGACAGAGGATCAGTTTAATGGGCCTGTTTTTATTGATTCGTTTTTCAAGACTGTTCCTTGTAGGGATATTGTAGAAGGCAAAATGAAACTTATTTAAAAAAGAATTTCCTTGCCTCTTGATATTGGAGTCCATACAGACAATAATGAAATAGAATTTATGTTCCTGAAATACCTCAAAAGCTTGATACAATATTTTAATTCAGTGAAGAAAACTTCCCAACATAAGATTCTCTTCATAAGTCTTTGTTATGAAGAGTCTTTTCATTAGATGCTATGTGGGACAATTTCTAGTCTGGTAAAATATTAGATTATTTTGTTTAGTAATGGTTTACTTCAGGGAGTTTGCCTACTGAATTGTATAGAATGATAGAATCATTTAGACAGGAAAAAACCTCTAAGGTCATCAAGTCCAACTGTTCCCCAGCATTGCTAAGTCCACCACTGAACCATGTCCCCTAGTGCCACAACTACCTGTCTTTTAAATAACAACCACTTTCCTGGACAGCCTGTTCCAAGGCTTGACAACTCTTTGGGTGAAGGCATTTTTCTAATATCCAATCTAAACAACCCTTGGTGCAACTTGAGGCCATCTTCTCTTGTCCTGTTATTTGTTACCTGGAAGAAAAGACTGAGCCTCACTTTGCTGCAACCTCCTTTTAGGTAGTTGTAGAGAGTGATAAAGTCCCCCCTGAGTAATTTTCTCCAAGCTGTGTTCCTCAGCTGTTCTTCAAAAGACTTGTTCTCTAGACCCCTCACCACCTCTGTTGCCCTCTGGTCATGCTCCAGCACCTCAGTGTCCTCCTTGCAGTGAGGGACCCAAACCTGAACACAGTATTTGATGTGCAGCTATGATGATCTCAGGGATACTGTTGTGGAAATGTTAATTTGATGGGTTTGGCCCTTGAGGAGAATCTTCATTCCTCGTATAACTTGTTCAGGATTACTGGGCTGCAGAGATGTTATAGTCATCTTGAGAGCAAGCCAGGGGTGGAGCACATGTTGATAACCTTTTGGTAACAAATCAGTGTCCAAAGCTTGGTGAGTATTCAAGAATCTGTAAAGAAACAGAAGACTGATCGATTTCTGGAGTGTGTTAAATTCAGCAAGCAGAGCCTGCACATTTTTCTGAGAGTCTGAAAGACTGGATTCAAGCATTATCTGGTAACTGTAGTAGATAGCTGGTTTATCAGTTGCACTATTACGGATTCTGCCTGGCCATGCCTTTATCTCTCAAGTGCTACCGGTGGTAGGGCAAGTGCCTTTTTTCATCCTTTATGCAGTGCCTTCTCACATGTCTGAAGGGAAAGCTTTCTTCTTTCACTTGGATCACTTGAGCATGCCAAGGGCAGCACGTGGGAGGAGCAGAGTTGTGAGTGTTAAGGTTTGCTCTGTGCAAATAGAAAGAGGCAGCGAAGGGGAAGCTGCGTCTCTACAGGCCGGTATTAAAAACATTCCAAGAGGGCTTTTTTCTCAAGTTAAATCAAATAATTAAAAAGAACACAAAAAGTAACTTAAATTTGAGGAGCTGATTAAATGGAATTTGCTTGGGGTTTGCTGTCTGAGTTCAGGATGAAAGTGAATAAATTGACCCGGATGCAGGTGAGGCAAAGTATCCTGGAATAACTGCATTCCAGCAAAACAGAGCAAGGATGGCTTTTCAATACTTAAGGGCAAAACTACTGACAAATTCCTGAGTGGTGTGATTTCCTTTGGGCTGTTTTGTTGAGAGGAAAGGACTGATATAGCTAACACTGATTTCCCAGCTCTACTGTGAACACTGTGGTGGTCGATACATCTTTCTGTCCAATATTCTGCTGGGACTACTTGAATTACAAACCCTATCTTGAGTTATAAACCCTGAAGGGAATAAGCTCTGCCACTTCTAGCTGTCGTGTGTATGACATGAAACCATGCAGAAAGGGAGTTTCCTGCAGTCTGGGACTGATCCTAAAACCAGAACACACAAGAACATGGCACAGAATGATGGTCTGAAGTGTAAAAAGTGAAGGCAGGAACAGGCTGGATGATTTTTATGTATATGAGAATCTGCATCTGCATGTGTCCTGGAAAAGTGAAGGAGTTGGCCCAGAGAGGTGCAGGAAGTTGTGATAGGTAGAGTGTATGTTTTGATAATTCAGCAAGAACCAGACTGAGAAAGCTGAGTGAAATGAAATGAAACGGTGTATGATTAACTCCTGGGTAAAAGTTGATAGCATAGGCTGTACCTTCAGGGAAAAATTTTTTTTTTTCTTTCATCAGTCTAATTTATACACTTAATTAGATATGGATGTTTCTTCAAGAAAGGAATCTGAGCCAATTGTATCATTCAGTTTTTTGATTAAACTGATTTCTGAGTGGTGCTCTGGGGTGAATTTTTTGGAAATACATTTTATCTAAATAACTAAGTGGCTTTTAAAAAAATCCTTTCAAGAGGCTGAAGGACATCTAAATCTTATTTTCAATTGTATGGATAGCATTTGGCCTTGGGCTACATGTAATAGGTTTAACAGTTTCTAGGGACTATAATTTTGATGAATGGGAATAATTGCTTATTCTTAGGGTCAATAATGCAACTTCTAAACAGTTACAGAAGAAACTGCATTTCGAGGCTTCCATGGTATCATAGAATGTTCTGAGTTGGAAAGGACTCACAAGGAACATCAAAGTCCAGCTCCTGACCCTGCACAGGACATCCCCAAGAGTCACACCATGTGCCCGAGAACATTGTCCAAACACTTCTTGAGCTCTGTCAAGCTTGGTGCTGTGATCACTTCTTTGGGGAGCCTGTTCCCATGCCCAACCACCCCCTGGGTGAAGGTGCCCTGTTCTCCCTTTTCCTTAGCAGTGTCAGGAGAACTGTGGCTAGCAGTACCATGTGAATGCACAAATAAGAGGAGCCAGTAGGTCCAGTGGGTTTAGTGTGACTGAAGTGTAGCCTTCTAAGAAGTCTGTGACCAGTGATAAAGACAGCAACTAGACTGGTTTCTAGTAGCAAGGTGTTAATTTAATTTTAACATCTGGAGAAAAAAGTCTGAAAGCAGATGGTTTTGTTTAGATATATAACCTACTTGAAGCTTATTCTCCTTACATAAGCTTATGCAAGTACTTTCCCCAATAGAAATGAGTGTTCATGTGTGCCAGAGATAAAAGACAAGAAATTCCCCTTCCCTCTAGACTTTTTTAGCTTTGTACTTTGTCAGGAGTCCTTTTAAGTTGCAGTTTCCCTGACTTGTGCTATCTAAAGCCATTTTGCACATACCTGGAGGTTTTTTAAGCCCTTTCCAGGAGTACACTGTTACCTCAGTGCCTTGTGACAGTTCCTAGCAACCCAGCAGGAGCAAACAGCAACTTTGTTCCATTTTCTCTTTTATTTTATGTATTTCAACTGTCTGATGCAGTTCATGCAGTAGACACCCCAGTACTCAATGGTGATTGAAAAGGAATGGCCAGTTCTCCATCGGTGAGTGTAATGTGGGATGTTGCAGCCTGAGGAGCAGGAGGCTATGAAAGTGGAGCTGGTACCAAGACCCGGACCAGGAGATGCTTGTTGGGTTGCCCAGAGAGGTGGTGAGGGCCAGGCAGATGCAGCACAGGAGGTGTGGACAGGTTCTGCAGCCTGTTCTTGTACACCTGTTAGCTGAACTTCAATGCTTTGGTGGCTCCAGAGGTGCAGGATCAGCTCCAGGTAGACCCAGCTCAGATCTATTGTGTTTATTATCTTAGCATTCACCTTATGGAGAGCTCTGCTGCCTGCTGCTCAAATATGAACTCCCTAAACTAGTTCTAGGTCTGCCTGGCAAATAATCCTGTTGCATTGCACAGGAGACAGCTTTGGGAAGAACCACCTCTAGTGCCTCTCAATCTAAGCCACTACTGACCTGCAGCCCTGACAAAGGCTCTGAAGGATGGCTGAAACTCAACTGTATTCTTCACCCATCAGTGAATGGATGGTATGGTCCCCCTTGATGCCAATTTGATTTGGGTTAGGAAATGAGTAGTCTTAATCCAACCTCATTAGAGAATGATGTTCCATGAGTTAGGTTCTTTAGCCTTAATTATTTGCCTTTGCCTTTTGCTGGCAACTGGGAAATAGTGTTCTGGTTTTCACTGGCATCAGAATCAGCAGTGCTACAAGTAGGGCAGTTGGGGAGCCCTTTGAGCTCAGGGGATGCTCCCTGCTTAGCTCTCTGAAAGGATGATTGTGCCTTTTGGACCCCAGAGTTCTCAAATGCGTTTGCCTTTGCACACACACTTTTCTTTGAAATACTGAGAAAAGAGAAACTAGGTCTCAACAGGTGCAAGAGATAATTTGGAAAAAAAATATATTTCTGTGCTAAAACTCAGGAAATGTGATTTGCTTTGCATTTTGATTGTGAAGACAGTAAGGTTTCCATTGAATTTAGAGGGGAAATAGAGCAGTATTGCCTTAGCCATGCTTTTACCACAGAGCCATTTAAGTGATAGGAGAGGTGTTTAAGGCATGCACAGTTAGGAATGCACAGTTGATTTGAATATCACTTTTTGCATCTTGTGGACATTGACTGCATGAGTACAAATACTTGTTACATCTTCAGGTTGAATTTTGAAGTGATTTTAATCTTTCTATTAAATTTGATAAGATGAAAATGTGTGATCGTGTAATTGTGAACTAAGAGTTTCTGCTGAATCAGGAAATGTGTAGGTGATATATTAACTCTCAACAATCCTCTAGGTAATGCCTTCTAATTTTTACTTCTTAAAATAATGTGAAGTAAGACAGTTTGTATCTGCTTTCCCCCCACCAGTCTCATTGTTCTGGGAGACAGGCTTTAATGTGCCTTCTGAGAAAACAGGCTTTAGCACTGTAATAGTGGGGAGGGAGCATACACTGGTCACCAAAGAAAACCTTTATTTCTTTAGAGCAGTAGTACTAATGAAGCTTTAGTGCAGTCAGTCCAGCGTGTTGGGTATTTATATTACCTGGCTATCAGCTTTTGGGGACAAAACCTAAAGATTCTTTATCTCATCCCTCCCATGAGGATAAAGGCCTCTACTTTTAAAAGTTCCTAATGCAGAATTACCATTTTATTGTCTGAGATTTTAAGAGCTTGATTTAATTTCATACTTTTTTTTTTTTTTTTTTTTTTTCATTTTTTTGATGACTGACTCTTTTCCATTCAGGAAAGTTGGATATGAGTCTGGATAGCTCATGATTTATTTGGGCCAGAAGCTACAGGAAACTGCTAGCATTATTAAACTCAGCAATGGGGATCTCTGAAATTGCTCTGATAAGGGACTCCTGTGCATAGTTGGTCTTCATCTTGCTCTGCAGGAGGCTTTTAAATTTATAATCTAATTTCTCAAGCATTCATAACAATCTATTTACACATAATTTAGAAGACTGTTAGATCTCAAAAATTACCCTGTTAAATTATTGGAGCTAACTTTTAATGCAGTTGTAATTAGTTACTTGTTCCAGTGGGGAATTAAAATCAAGCTGTTAGCCTGTACATCTTCATTGAAGAATAGAAAGCTGTGGCTAATTATTCTGATGGTGTGGGACTGCTGACTGACTTATGATGCAGGAAGGAAACTATTTTAAATATAATCTCTTTGGAGCAGAGCTGTATAATGAATCCATGTTGTGGACTTTAACAGCAAATGATGATGCCTTCCTGTTTGGAATGACTGACTAATTGTTTTTTCGGGTTATAGATATTGAATTGATATCTATGCAACAATTTAAAATCACATACCATTTTACCTATTGTTTCTTGAAAGCTATGATGTGGTACAATGTACTAAAATGTAGGTACTATAAGAAGAACAGCCATTAGTGATATATAGAGAACAATAGGAACATGGATAATTCCAAAGCTTCAGTCTTTCCCAACTTAAATTTCCTTTATCAAAAGCAGAATCTTACCATGAAAACAAAAATAAATTAAACAATTAATAAACTATACCTTTGGCTTGTAATCCTGTTGATGATACAGGCAGTGCTTGTCATTGCTATAGGGAATAGAAAGAGTGTCACCATTGGGATGAGCATTAGTCTGTGTGACTTCTTTTCTGTCAGGTTCTTCCCTTTGCTCATCTTCTTTCTCTGTAGCCTCCTGATTTCATTTCTTCACTGTACACAGTCAGTGGCACTTACTTATCAATTCACTAACTTCAAAATAATGGTTGTGATAACTGGGTGTCTCACGCTGATCATGCTAAAGCATCATTTCTCTCATGAAAATAAGGAAAGGGAGTCAGTTTAACCAAAACGTCCAGAAGATCTCTGACATTTTTGGACAAAAAATTAAGTGCATATTCCAGTATTAAAGAAATAAAGAGAAAATGGGAGAGGGAATGAGAGGGGAGAAAAACTGGAAAACCTGCTTTGACATGAATTTATTAATGTAATGAATGGGGTACCACAAAATAAGCCATGGATGAGTATAGGCAATATTGCCTGGGACAAACACTTGACCTAGTAAGTATTTTAACAAGATTAATCTTGAAGTGGTTACTTGGCTTAAGAAGGGCAGGCAGAGAGTATGGTTATATCCTTGTATAACCATTATTTGTTCTGAGAACCTCCATATATGATGAGGGTCTTTATCCAAAGTCCTTATGTGACAGCTGAAGAAGAAGAGACTGTAGAATATATTATTATGATGAATGCCAAGTCCATTTTATCACGGTGCATGAGGGGACACACAAGCAGTTAAAGTGGCTTTTTTTTCAGGAGATGGAGAAAATTAGAAGAAAAACTTCTCAAATTTGACTCTAATAGGAAGCAATGGCTTGAGTGTGTCCAGGTGGGAAAGCAACATAAGTGAAAAGGAATTATAGTAAAGTAAAAATGTCAGATATTGTGTGTGCATGTGTACATGCCTGATCACAGGATATGGGAACAGTCTAGGAGCCAAGGACAAATGAGGAAATGCACTAGATGTACCCATGGGCAAAACTAGAAAAACTAAGCCAAAAACTAGAAGGAGATTAGCAAGATATACACAAAATAAAATGGAGTCATCATATGTAGGTGCTCAGAAGAGGACTGAAGAGTCAATCCACTTCTTCTTGAAATAGGAGGGCGTATGATAGACACCAATATTTTTGAAATTTACTCATGACTTTTGAGCATCTGTCTTTATGGAAAAGGTCAGTTGTGTGGAACATGCCTGACACAATTAATGTGACCACAGATGACAGCATTACATGAGGAAGGTTAAAGAACATTCAGATATTTTAGTGTAATGTTGCCTTGATGAATTCCATGTTGGAACATGTAAAGGATTGGTGGCTAACATCTTGGAGCTGCTAGCTGCCATATTTGAGAGCATATGTGAGACAGACCTACGGATTAGTGTTCGAATCTATTTTTGAAGAGAGGGAGGTATATGAGGGAGGAATTTAAAATGTTAAGTTCTCAAAAAAACCACTGAAGCAAAGTAACCACATTATGTTTAAGCACCTAGAAGAACAAAAGGAAGAAAATAACAGCTGATTTTGTTGTTTAGTATTTTCACTAGCAAGCTGAATGATGGACTTCAGCGAATGTTCACTAAATATGAAGACCTCATGGAGCTCAGAGAGACTGTCACTACCATGCAGAACAGATTTAACTTCCAAAATTCATCTGAAAAAGCTGCAGTTTCAGTGTGGGAAATGAAATGCAGCTCAATTCACTGAGATTACTCTTGCAGGGCAATCCTAAGGAGGATGAGGAACAACTTGCTTGAAGCAGCTATTTAGAAAAAGATCTGGGGGTTTTTTTGTGGATCACAGCCTGCACTTGGGAAAACAATGTTATGTGGTTGTGAAAAAAGTTAGTGCCATAATGAATACCTAAACTATTGTGTCAGCAAGATTAATCATATAACCTTTCTACTTTGCTGTGAAATTCTTTGGCTTCAAATTAGACTATTTCTAATTTTATGCCCCACAGTCCAGGAAAGATATGAACCCCAATCCAGAGGAGACTACTTAAAATGACTGGAGGTTAAAAAAAATTACTTCTGAGGAAAGATTGACAGAAAAAAAGCTGGAGGAGTAACAAGAATCTTTAAAAGGCTCTCACAAGGAGGAATTAATCATCTGTTGCGTAAATTAGTAGAGAACAGGATTACTGGCACTGGAACCAGTGCTGTCAAACAAGGGCAACTGGGTGCCTGTCAGGAATGTCACCACCGTAAGTGATCGTGACTCAAGACAGGAGTATGACCTGAAGTAACTCAGAGACTGCTTCCAGTCTTGATTTGATTCACAGTGACCACGCTCTGACCCCCAGTATAACAGTGTGACTTTTGGCAGTTCTGAGTACTGAATCTGATTCCAGATGAGAGTTTGTAGTTTGCTTTTTCTCTTTTCAGTGCATAAATGGATCTTAAGTTTTCCTGGAGAAATATGGGGCAGGAAGGGGTGGTTGAGGGAAGAATGATGACAGCCTTGTGCTTGAAATGAGCCTGCTGCTTTCCACTTCTACATTTACTGGCAGTTTGGAACTTACTTTGGTCTCCTTCAATAATTACGCACATAGATGTTTTGATGACCAAAGTCTGAAATTCTTTATATTGGGATTTCGTTCTCCAGATCAAAGCTCATTTGAGAGGAATACTCTCATACATACACATGCAACTCATCAAATGCCTAAGTCTACTTTATTTTGTCTTTCTTTTTGATCACATCAATGCAAATGATTCCTAGTTTGACCCTTCTAGAGTTTGCTTTAGGGTGAAGTTTGTCATAACAATTCTGCTACATGCAGAGATGAACCTTTTCATTTTAATTAGAACTTGATGGAAGAAGTAGAATACACTCCCTGCAGTGGAGCTAAAAATTGGGAAGAGGGATACAAGCTTTTCAAAAAAGCCAAACCCAACAAGATTAATTTTTAGGTGCAGCTGTTTGACATCAAGAAACAAAGGGAGAAAAATACTGCAGGAACACTGGGAGACAAGAATATAAAGAGCATTTATGATAAAAACTTCTGAAACACTAGTCCCTCCCAAGCTTCCATTGGATCCTTGCTTCTGTCTCCCTCTTTTTTTTTTTCTACACCTTATTTGCTTGTTTATTTCTGTCACACTGACCATTGTCTATACATGCCTTTCCATTTAGCTGGAATTCTGAAACTGCAAAAGCAAAGGCGAGTAATTTCATTGAGACTAGAAGCAATAAGTATGTGTTTAAAATGATAGCTCAATACTTTACAAAAATGTAAAAGTGTGCTATGATTTCAAATTTTTTGTACAAAGCAATCTTGACTATATGGCTGCAATATGCATTGATTTTTAGGCTTTAATTTAGAAATGTCCACCTATTATTAGAGCAGGAAGCATCGTTACTATTTGGCTCGCTATACTCACCATTTGGAATGATGTTGGGGGTTTTACTGTTTTTAGAGAGCATCAGATGTGAGTCTTTCTTAATGACATAAATATGTGCTTTTACTTTGAGTGTCTTCTTGATCGTTCTTATTAAGAAAAGACACTTGAGGCATAAGGCTGTCATCTGTTGCTTTGCTTCATGGCTCAGTAGAGCAAGCAGATGTTCTGCACTTCTGCAGTTTTTAGGGCTCGTTAGCTGAAATGGTCAGCAATTTATTCATTACCACATTTGCTTTACCAAGAGAGACAAGAAAGAAAATTGCTCTTTGCTTTGAAATCCACCATATACTGAAATGGCCAGAGTAAAATGGTGTCCAAGGCTCTGCTACCAGTTATGTACCACAGTGTTCCTTTTCTTACCAATTAGCATCTGACAGAGTTTTGGTTTTTTTCACATGGGTTAATTAGAAGTGCCCGAGGCACTCCTGTGTACCTGTAGTATCACCAACTGTTTTGTGTCTTTCACAGCATAAAGTGGAACAATATTATTCTTTAAAATTTTCTGCATGAGAATCAGTAGACCTCCTGTAAGTGTTACTGAGGAAGTCTGCGCATCACAGAATATGCTGAGTTGAAAGAGACCCACAAGGATCATCGAGTCCAATTCCTCGCCCTGCACAGAACCATCCCCAGGAGTCACACTATGTGTCTGAGGGTATCATCCAAATGCTTCTTGTGCTCTGCCAGGCTTGGTGCTGTAACCAGAGGGCTGGATAGATAGCGATGCAGACCTGCTTGCAATGAGACTGAGGAAGTTGGAACAAGTTAATACAGCTGCATTTTCACCACTTTGTCCTGTGCCTTTTGGGAGGAGAACATTTTTGGGAAGTATCTCATGTTGACTTCCTGTCTGCTTTGTCTTGGCACCTCAGCTCTCAGGTCTCCCAGCCACTGTGTGTGCAGTGGAGTGCAGCAATGGCTTTCACTGATCTGGACACCTTTCTGTCCCGAGCTGTGCAGGGCTGGCAGGGAGCACTGGCTTGGAAGGGGCTGGTGTGTCTAGACAGCGAAGTGCCGTGTGGGATACAGCTGTGGTCTGGGAAGCAGCGTAACTGTGCCCCAAGCAGCCACTAATTAGCCTGGACGCCGCACCACACTGACGTGGCAAGGCAGCTTCCCATACCTGGAGTGGCTCCTGTAGCCCTGGACAGTGTTGTAATTATGTGGTGCAGACTTACCTAACTTGTTTTGCAAAAGCCTTCAAACAGTTATCACACAGATAATGGTTTTGGCTGCTACTGACCAGGGTTAGATTTGGCCTGATAGGTGTGAGCTGACAAGTTCCATATCCTGATTACAGAGATTTTGCATTCTTTGATGTACAGTGTAATAGTTACTATGAATTGATTTGATTACCTATACAGTGTCTGAGCCTTTTATTAAAAGTGGTAAACCTTTTGAGACTTGTAGGATTTAATGTTCTTGACTGGCTCAGTCTTTCATGGTAACTGCTTCTTCTGCATTTGTAATAACTGGCAGATCTCCTTATTCAATTCAGTAAGAGCAAAAGCATATTTCCACTGAAATGAATACCTCAGGAATGAATTCCGTTTAATGGGAAATGCTCCAATCTGTCTGTGCTTTTATTTTGCTCACCATGTGAGTTCTTTCATATATTTTACTGTATTTGCACTTATTTGCAGTGTTGTATAACAGAGCCATATATAGGTATGAGTGGTTTTCTGTTCCTCAACCTCTGCTAGTGTGTATATGCTTGTCCAAGATTGTGTATACACAGACAGAGCCCTCTGATCATCTAGCTGTGTGCTCTAGGATCAGTAAAATCCTCATAGGCTGTTCTATTGAAACACTTCTTTATTTTCCTTGTGATGTAATACTATTTATTCATCCAACAAATCTTTGATAACCCAGTTTGTTGGCACCACAGGCCAGTATTAAAGTGTCATCCAGTGAGATCAAAAAGTTACTAATTTTGTAGCTTTTCTTCTTCCTTTATAGGCTAGACTTTTATAAAATCCTTATTTCGTTTAGAAGAGTTGCTGTACTTGTGGACATGTCAATGCTGGAAATCAGTGATGCTGAGTCCTTATTGCTGCCTGTCACATACATCTGTCTGTCATTGCATATTAAGTATCTCCAGCAGGTGAGTTATGGGGCAACCCTTATCTGGCCACTTACAGACTGACTTTCCAAACAGACAATAGATTGAACAATTTGATAACTGTAGAATAACTACATAATTACTTCAGTGTTAAGAATGTTGATATGATTGAGCAACCTGTGGTGTTCCTGCCCATGGCAGGGGGCTTGGAATCAGATGATCTTTAAGGTCCCTTCCAACACTAACCATTCTGTGATGTGCTCAGATTCTGTCAGAAATAGGAAGCAGCGGTGATCCATACAATGTGCTAAACAAATCTGAGCCTTCTCCAAAGGAATGACCGGCTCCCTGCTTCTTGTTTACCTCCAACCCCCTGCACTTCCCACCCTGAAATACAGAAGTTGTTAAAGAGCTCTGACTCTGCTAGTGGTCCTGACACTATTGGTTTCCTTTCTGGTACTCCTCAGCATCTGTCTTTGGTTGGTTAGTGAGTGAGCCTGGCAAAATGACTCTAATTTTGTCTGTGTGAACAGAAATAAACACGCATCTACCTTGCAGGCTCTGCCTATCATTGTAGCATGCAAAGAGTAGGGAGTCGGCCCAATCCTGGGGTGTTATCTGCTGAGGGAAAAAGAGTAACTGGTTGGTGTTAATGTGGCACAAGTTATATGGAGGCAAGGAAAAACTCTGGAAAACGTTTTATAGACAAGGAACTTTCCCATTTGATTGCAAGCACGTTTCTATAATCACAGCCTTCCAACTATGGTTCTGGAATACCACGTTGTGGTTGTAGAGATGGGATTTGTCTGGCAAAGTGAACTGCATTCGAGCTGTCCCCCAAGGCGTTTTTCATCATCAGTGGAGACAAAAGGCATTTCTATCAAGAAAGTTTTATGACCTCCTCTATGGCATGCTCCATTTTGTTGCTAGAGGTGTTGTGGAAGCACACTCGATATTCTCCATTTGACTTACGAAGGCATCATCTCAGGAAGTAGCTTGCATCTGGCTGTCTAGACTGTACACACCTACAGGTAGTAAAGATTGACTCCTCCCTGAGTTACTGATCAATAAGCATGTCTAAAGAACATGTCATCTCTGGATAACTTGAAGTTTCTCTGGTCACATCTGGTCACATAATCTGGTTTCAGTTATTTACTCCCTGAACTCTCAGCTGCACTGCAATGATGCAGTTAGTCTTGGAAACAAAATATCTGATGTTTTAGAAAGTTTAAATCATTCAAATAATTACAGCCCACGTCAGCAGCAGCCTGCAGTGCCATAAAATGTTAGACCTTTTGAACTGTCTTTACGCTGGCTTTCAGTGGAGCATTGAATCAGAGGTTTGCTTTTGATATCCAAGATAATAATTGATTTGAGTTTGGAGTACCTAAAATGTCTGAAAGTCTGAGCTGGGGATTACTGTTTGCCTGTTGAGTCTTGCTGCAAGAAATATAATGTGGATCTGTGCTGAGATCCTATTGGCATTTAGACTCACAGTAAAATAAATTTCTGGATGGCCATACCAGTGGTGATCATTGTGCTTTGCTTGAAGTAGGAAGTATACTACATCACCCGTGTTGTTTCCAGGATGTTGGGATGCACGTGGAATGGTTAGGGAAAAAAAAAAAAAAAAATCTGTATCAAAACTGTGCGTGCACCATTGTGGTGTTACACATCTTATTTAAAACCTATAGTGGCGTCAGAAAAAAGGCTTTAATTGTTTTTTGAGGTTCTTGACATATAGGTTTCGATGAATGATTTCAGAAGCTCTGTTTGTTTTGTTTGGTATGCAGAAAGAAAGCACTGGTTTATGCAGGGGGAAAAAAATTGGTAAGTGGAATGTGAGTTCAGAGATAAAGTATGAAGGAAACAAAGACCCATGTGACATGATCCTAGCATGGCACGCTGAGGAAATAGCTACATAGTCATTTTAAAATTGCCAGGTGTTTTTCTATACAAGATGAAGAATGTTGACATGTTTGCAGGTATCCACCTTCCTCTGTCTTCTGCAGGAGGAATCCAATTGAACATCAGACTGTGCCTGATGAAAAGTGAGTTGACCTTCACCATGTGGATTCCACTATTTTGAGATGCTGCTTTACATGGCAGTCGTGCAGCTCAGTGGTGTCCACCTGTGGAGGGTTGAGTTTTTCTCTTTACTAGCCAGTTGAGAAGACCAAAAACTAACTGGGTGCCAGAGGTGTTCAGGAGATTTCCTCAGCTTGGGACATAGCATGATGTTGGACATTGCTCACTGTCCAGCAATACCAGTTTACAAAGTTGCTATCAATCAACTGGTCCTCATTTTTCCCTCAACTGAGACACAAAGTGTCAGACAGCTCCCAGTTCATTTTAGTATGAAGAAAACCAATTTAAGCCAATCTTTTGCATGAATTTGACATTGCAGTAAAAGAAAATGTCTTTCCTTTGCCTTGAGGCATGAGAAAAATAGCTTGTATCTGTCTGCAAAATATCATTTTAACTTTTTACAGGCTTCTAGTTGATGACTGGCCATGATTTTATTGGCTGTTAAATGGTCTGTACCTCACTGAGGCTTGGAAAGCAGTCGATACCAAGAAAGCCACAATATCCCTTGACTTGGTCTTTGCAAGGGAGCGATCCAGAGAGATAGGAGGATTTTTTCTGTTGGTAGGTGGGATTTGAAACATGTATTGTTCATAGTTGATGTCAGGTAACATGAGGGTAAAAAAAAAAATGGATTAAATGGAACTGGAATAGATATTTTTCCATGGAAAATATCTAGAATAGTAATGTAACACATGCAAAGGAAACTTCACCTGTATTGTATCAATATGGAAATGGTGGGTCATCTTCATCAAGCCTCTGCTTGGAACACTGTATGGAAAAAGACAAAAGCATTAGACTGTAGCCTAAAGCCTTTGCTGTAGAAAACCCCTCAAACACTGAACAAACCAGCACTTCTGTTCTTATATGTGACCTTTTTTTCCACTGTCAGGCTGAAACATATTCTGTACACTTATCAGAAAGGAAAATGGAAAGACCATCTCCTTAACCGCATTAGATTATTTTCCCCCCTTTACTGCCTTTCTAAGGGAGGACTTAGTTAAATATACTTGGCAGAACCTCAAAAGATTTTTGGCATGCCAGAGGGAAAGTCTTAAACAATTAAGATAGTGTTTTACTGTACCTGCTGTAAGACAGGCATTTTTTGGGAGATGCAGAAGCCTTGGATACATGTTCTCTCCATGGCACAAACAGATACTTGCTTGGGTGCCACTGAAGCAGTGTGGCTCTGTTCTCGGGAGGAACACCTGGGAGCACAAATGCATTACAGTTTGCTCTGCAGCTGTGCATACTCTGGGAGCTGGGAAGGTAGATGGAGCTATGATGCCAGCAGATTGAACACTTGCCTTCTTTCCTTAGTGTAATTACATTTGCTTTTCAAATTAAAGTGTTTCCTCCTTATTCCTGGTATGACAAGTCCAAAACTGATTGAATTCAGAGTGATTGGCTGCATGCTGGAAAGCAGGAGCTGCAGTGGTTTTCTTGTTTTGTTGCATGTTGGGAGTAGGAGAAAATTATTGGATTACAGGATATCTTTTGCTTTGTAGCCCTAAGAAACTCATTTCAAAGGATAGATTTTCATAGGACTCTGGCCTTATTCTGATATTCATTTAACAGCTGTCAGCCTTACAGCTACCTATTCTTCCGTGCAAAGTCTTTTTTGTTGTGTAGGTGATACAGTTAAGTTAGGTACTGACACCTTGTTTGGTTTTTTCCAAGAAAATTATCTCTTTGACAGTTGTCACAAATATGGTATCAATCAGTTCTGGTGCACTCAAAGCACTGCTATTTCCAGTAGGCAGAAGACTGTGAATCATGATGCAATAGTGAGGGCAAAGCAGCAACTTACCCTTTTCAGCAGTCCATTAGCACTCTTGACTGATTAACTCCAAAGATTCCAGGGAAATGAGTCAGCAAGGAGTCAGGCCAGACCCTGAGTCACCACTGTGCCCAGCCAGCCATGGGGGCTCACCAGGAACCCGCTGCCCTTGTGACAGTGTAGCTGGCCAGCTGGTGGAAGTGATCTTTCCCCTCCTACCAGGGAATCCTAAGACATCCTGTGACTTGCTGTGTGTGATTTACTCTCACTGAGGCCGAGAGGAGCTGGCTGTGATCTCTTTATTTTCTTGAGACTACCTAAAAGCAGATCATAGGGAAGGTGGAGCCAGGTTTTTCTCAAAGATGGATATTGTAACATCCAGAGGCAATCAACAGAGCAAGAGAAAGTCAGCTTAAATAGAAGAATTTTTCACAGCAAGGGTAGTTAAACACCAGAGCGCTGCCCGGAGAGGCTGTGGCATGTGTAGCCCGGGGATGGAAAGCTCACCTCAAGCAACCCCCTGAGTTAACCTTAATATGAGCCCTGCTTTGAGCAGGCACTTGGACTAGATGACCTTGAGAGGTCCTTTTCAACTGAAATTATTCATGAGCCAAAACATTATATGTTTAAGTGGGTTCTCAATTAGAGTTTTATAACCTCTTAATTAATCAATACTAAGATTTGCCCATTATATAGTAATTGCACTGGTTTCTTAATAAACTGTGGGTGTTCTAAGCTTGGTGACTTCTTCCCTTTCACTGGAATTCAAGGGTTTTCTTTGCATTCATGGAAAATAAAATTTGGCAGGTAGTGAGACTGTAAAAGCATGAATGGTGCAGGTTTGGGCTTTGGCTTCAGTCTGTGACCAAATCCTGTGTTGTTTGTTCCTTTGGAGGTGCGTATTCTCTGTGTTGACTTGTGGCAGAGCTATGTCAGCTTCTCTTTTGGCCTCCATTCTCATGCATGGTAACCCCAAATTTGTATCTAGATGGACCTATGCACCTTTGTGGCTGAACACATTTTTTGTGGTGAAGTGCTCTCTGAAAGGCCAACATGGCAAGGGAGCAGCTCTGTGTCTCTCCAGGATGCTTGTTGTTGAAATAACATAGATAAAATGTATTAGACAAATGTATGAACTTTCTTAGGCCCTGAGAAGCTAGGAAGAATAATTCTTTTTTTTTTTTCCAAGTTATTTGTCTCTCAGGTTCCATTATGTACTCCCAGAGTTTTTTCTCATGGATTCCTGATGTTGTTCATTTTGAAAAAAATTAGAAGTTATACTTAATAACTTAAAAATACTGTACTACTTTGCGAGTTCTTTTTTCTCTTCTTTTTTTTTTTTTGATTCTTGTTTCCCTAGTAAGTAGTTTTTAAAAGCACTGCTTGAGTAACCTAGAAATGTGCAGACATATTTGGTTGCTTGCAAGAAAGACAGTGTTGTCATGGGTTTGTCCTCTTTCAGGAGTTTGGTAGTCTTGCCACTCCCAAGTTTCCCCTTCACTTTTCTCTCAGGGACTTCATTCTTTTAAGCCTGACATTTCTTGAAGTGAATATTGAGTTTTTCTTTTTCCTGTCATTAGGCTGGCCTACCTCAAGGAAAAGTTCAGACCCTTCCAGGGAGAGGATCAAAGAGGTCAATTATAAATGAAAGGTAGGGGAAGGAGGGATATTTTCCTGTCTTGCTTCATCATTTTCACTGATGGAGTCTGCAGAAGCAGAACAGTCTGGTGCTTGTAATATTTGGGGATTGCTCTGTGTTTTCTGAGCTCACCATGGAAAGGAGCCAGCCAGAGCTGGAGAAGTGAACAGGCTGCCCACATGCTTAGAATCGGCTGGGAAGCTGCATCAGATTCTGATTTCCCAATCGCTGCCCACAAAAAGGAGGGAAGGAAGGGGAGAGGCTTTTCCTGTTCTTTTATGGAGGTGTGGGGAAAAATAGAAAGGAATGAAAAATGGAAAATGAGAGAGAGATGGGAAGACTCTGCCTTTTTTCTGCTCCTTGAGGGGAATGGTTCTAGATAGAGCATTTCATGAAGAAAATGCCATATTTGGATTTTCAGATACTTGAATTTCAACTGTGTTATTGGCCTCTGAAACTTGTAAGTAAGTCCAAAAGAAACAGTCTTCCTCTCCAAAGAGATTTAGCTTGCATCATGTAGCCTCCTTTGCTTGTTGTGTCATATGCAGTGATGTAACAAAAAAAAAATGTGGAAGTGGTGTCTTCAGATCTCACTCTCAGCCAAATTCAGGTCCGGACAGAAGAAACTAAGGACTTCTTATAGCCCCTATTTGTCACTGTGTAGATGAAAGTAAAAAACATTCAGCTTTATCTCGGTTTGGTTTGTAAACTCTTGATAAATTCTTTTTTGCACCCCTCCCCCCAAACCAGAGAGGGAAGAAAAATGTTGACTTTGGAAAGTATGACCTCTCTGCACAGGAGAGGTACTGATGTGTGGTTGGCTGCTTTGGATTCTTTTCTGGGGTTTTTGTGGGTCTTTTTTTTCCCCCCACCAGCACAAGGCAATTCATTGGGAAAACCTTAAAACAGCCTGTAGAACATGACTGTACTGCAGTAGAAGCTCTGCAGTACTTACCTCCCTACTGCAGGTTCTCCTTTGGGTCTGATGCAGGAACATAAATGTGACGTGTCTTCAGCATGGAGAGGTTGTCCTACTTCTAAGAATTTCCATGTTTCTCCAGTGACTTTATAGTTACCATAAGTCAAGACCTTTGAATCTTTCACACAGTCTTGGCATTGCCCCACATAAGGAACTAATTCTGGGGGGCCTCTCCTAAGCAGTGAGCAGGTTTTTCACATTGTAGATTTTAGATTTTACTCCAATTTGCGCTGAAATGTGCAGGCTTACCATGGTGACCCAAATGTAACTTCTGTGCCATCACCCTGCCCATGGCTAGTCAAAAGTTACTGCTTAATTTATTTTTACTACTTCAAGCTCTTTGGAGTGGAAAGAAAATTGAAGCTTTAAATAATGTTGTAATGGAAGGTGAGCTATTCATTCACTATCCCCATTCCCTGCTTCTTGCTAGAATTTGACTCAAGTGAGAATGGAGAAGGGACAGACAGGGCAGGTTTCTGTCTGGTCTCTCTGCTGCATCTCCTCACCTTTCAAGAAGAGGCACAGGGACTTCTTTCCTGACTTCAGCTGTGAGAGGAGAGCTGAGGGCAGCAGTGAGGACTGAGTGGTTGGCTTGACTTGCCATCCCTCAGCTCCTTGGCTGAAAAGCAGAGCTGCTTCCCTCCCTTCATGGCAATTTTTCTCTATCCACCATGAAGAGCTGCAGCTCAGATGAGGCAAGTCACCTTCCTCCTCATACTTGTAGGCTTATCTGGAGCTGCATCAAAGAGCCACCAAAGGACCTCCTGAACTCAGGAAAAGGTGCTGCCTGTTCTCCAAGCTCCTCGTGTGGACCTCTCTGTCCCTTGTCCAGCTTCAGTGTTTTTCCTTATTCTTCTGGGAGAAAAAGTGAGGACACAACTTTGAATGTGAACATGGGTCCCCTTTACACATAAAAAACTGATTGTCTTGGACTTTCTAAGTCTTTCTTAGTCAGATATTTGTGATTCAAGGTGATCATGTGCGTGGCTGTCACTGCAGTAACTATGTTTGATATGTTTCCTTCTGATCCAAAAAGCAACCATTACTCTCATTGTGGCGCTTGTCTTTCTCGTGTTTGTTTCCCAGTTCTTAGATCTGACCTCTTTTTGTCAAAACTTGAAAGTTTGGTCCTCCCCTGACATTTTTTGAGACCTGCCAACCTTGGTAGACCTGAATGCCATGGCTCTATCACGCCCTGATTTCACCGGGGAGCTGAGTGCTTAAGCAGCTCAGGAGGGAATTTAGTTTTGAGTAAAACAGCAAACCTATAGGGAATTTATTTGAACTATCTGGTTTTGAAGTGAGAGGAGTTAGTGGGGGAAAAAAAAACCAAAACGAACAGCTTAATTTTTTGATAGAATTTAAATTTTTAGGCATAGGAAATTCTGTTCACTGGAGCATGTGTAGCCAAAGATTGGCATGTTTTTGAAGAAGCCCAGGTTTTTTTGAAACAAGCCTATAGTAAGCTAAATGTGCAGTTCTAGATACAGTTAGTCTTTGAAACCCAGTACAAAGTAAAAGCTGATTTGAACTCAACTCCAGGAGCTTTTTATGGTTTAAAAATAAAAGTCATATATGGGATATAAAAATGTTAATATTTCAATAAAGTGGATTTTTTCATGGTGACCAGGTCACTAGAGCTACTGTAAGCAGTTAGGGCTGTTGCAGGAAGGTTTTATATTTCAATATAAAGATCCTCTTTGTAATTAGTTATTTTGATGTTTTGCAGCTTTCCTTCTTGGAACTCAGAATATATAAATACTCAGCCTTACAAACTTGTTTGCTAGAGGAAAAGAAAAAAAAAAGAACTCTGTGAATGGAGGTGGGGGGGGACGGAAATTCACTTGTCTGAGGGCTTAGAAAGCAAATTGACTTAGAGACCTCTCTTGTTTTTACAGTCCCTATGAACTCAGCCAATTCCTTCTGTACCAGTTGCACTTAAATATTCATTCCCTCTGTCTTTTACCCCAACCTGAGCACAAACATCAACATCCTCCATTAAATCAGGCATCTGAGAAAGCAGCAGCCTAAAACGCAAGTGCCCATTCATCCTTATCCAGGCTGCACTGGAATGCTGTTTCCCCTTTTTTATTTCTTTTGTCCAAAATGAAGTAAATTGCATAGATGTACCTTTAAATAAAAAACAGTGCATGTCAAAAAAACCATCTGAAAGAACACTGTGGAAAGCTCAAGTTTGCAAATTGTTAGGATAAAGAACAAGGTCCTGGGAAAATAGATTGTTAGCAAAGCAATATTGGTCTTAAATGAAGAATGCATTTAGAAACTAGGAGAGGTGTTTAACCTTTTTTTTCTTTTCTTCATCAAGAAGCTTGTGGTTACCCAAACTTATGATTGAAGGTTTGCTTTGTTTTTTCAGTTAGAGACTGATGTTTCAACTGAATAAGGTAAATGGAACTTGTCTTGTGTCACTGAAAAAAATAAATAAATCTGAACTTAAAATGATTTTTTGATTATACTTTAACGAGACACAGTTTTGGAGCCTGTTCACACTGGATGATTTCACTTGCTGCATCTTTTAAATATTCATGAAACTTGAAACAGAAATGAAAGCAGGTCTCACTTTTCTGACTGTGTACCTCATAAAACTCCACTGAAAAACATTGTAAAAGGATTTATTGAGCTTTCAGAAATAAGGATAAGGCTAAAATTCTGGTAGCCTGCATGCACTTAACTAGCCTAAATCCCATTATGCCCTTCATGTTCACCTCATGTCCTAAGCCTTCAAAGTAATACACATCTCCTACACACCTCTGCGTATTTCTTTTCCCATAGGTTCCTTGATTCAGTCATTGCACAGAACAAACCTGGGCTGGGTGTAAATCTGTGCTCTCCACTGAGGGAAGCAGTGTTTTCTTAGATCACATTTTTGAGGGTGCCAGAATATGTTTAGAGAATGTGTCAGGAGATTGCAGAAGGAAAAATTTCAGGGTTAAGATAGGTGAATGATGCCCTAGAGTGATGACTTTTTGTGCAGTACTAGGCAATTTGTTTAAAATCCAGATTCTTATAACTGAGTTCCTGTTTTTATGACTGCTTGATTCCTTATCTTATTTACTGAATGCTTTCAGAGATCAATGGGAACTCTTTTGAATATGGAAAGTATTATATAATAAGAAAAATTCTCAGAAATAGGTCTTGGTTTTCTCATACTGTACCTTCCAAATTTGTAGATAGATTTGACCTGACACTCTTTGTCTTAGCTCTCTCTTCCTTAAGGAAGTTTTATTCAAATAAGTATTTCTGAAGCTTTCACATACTATGGTGATGAATGTTAAATGCTCCCAGAAAATAAAGGAACAGACAGGAGAATTTCCACAGCTTGGAGTTGAGAAATTTTAGTGCTATATATACTAAAGAAAATGCAGCTGCTCATTCAAAAGCATTTGTAGGCAGCACCCATTTGGTTTGCCAGATGAGATAGGATCCTGCAATAAAATACTTTGTGGCCACTCCACTAAGCTCCATCCTGTGCAATTAAAAAAAAAAAAAAAAAAAAAAGTGAAGTAAAATTAGACTTTTGAGTTATTTTTGTGGATTTTTGTTTATTTGCAGCCTTTTATATTTTTCTCCTTCCTAAGGTTTTCATTATTCAGGTGAACCAGTAATTCAAAGGGATTGGTTTTCTGTCTGCCTCTGGCCATAAGAGTCGTGTGTCTTGGCCCAAGGTTAAATTGTGCTAATGCTCTTTTGGGTGGATATTTTGGCACATTTCTGCCAACTCTCATTGCTCTTGACTCATCTTCATAGTCTTTTCCCTGGCTCTTATTTCTAATCTTTGTTCCTGATCCCCAGCCTGTTCTTACTGTTAAGGAGTTCACCGGTGGCATGTTCTGTTGAAGAACCCAGTCTCCATGGCCCTACTCCACCCTGTTGTACCACACTGGCTCCCCATCTTTTGCTCCATTGGTTTCCACTGTCTCATGACTGATCGCAGCTCCATGTCTCCTGGACAAAGGGGAATGGTTTCAAAATGAAAAAGAGCAGGTTTAGATTGGATATTAGGCAAAAAATCTTGGCTGTGAGGATGGTAAGTCACTGGAATAGGTTGCCCAGAGAAGTTGTGGATGCCCCATTCTTGTGTTTAAAGTCAGGTTGGGTGGAGCTTTGAGCGACCTGGTCTAGTGGAAGGTGTCCCTGCCCATGGCAGGGGGGCTGAAACCGGATGATCTTTAAGGTCCCTTCCAACCCAGGCCATTCTGAGATCCTATGATTCTATGATTCTGTTCTTGCAAAGTCTTACCATGACTCCCTAACCCCCCAGTGCCCCTTTCATTGTTATTGCAGGTTTCTTCCCAGGAGTGTCCCGTCTCCCCTCCAGTTCCTCATGACCTTATCACTCTGCAGTCACTTGGGGTGGATGCAGCGTGACTCTGGAGCTGAGCCACTCAGGCTTTTTTCTTGGCGGTGACTCTCGGCTTTCACAGCAAAAGACAATGGGGCTTTTTACCCCTTTGTTTCCTTATTTTACCAAGGAGATAAGGCTGTTTAGTCTCCTTCTGAAAAGTATTTAAAAATCTGTGAAGAAGCAGTTCAGCAGTCTGTAAGCACAAAGCACCACTGTTAATAAATGAAATGAGATAAAACCAGAGTTGGTGATGGTAGTTTGAGGCAAATGCTCAGGCAATTTTCCTCCAAGGTTCAGGGAGCCTTTCAAGCCATTTTAATGCTGAGCATCACTGCAGAAATCTAGCAGTGATTTTCTTTGAAGTGTTTGTCCCTGAAAATAAACAGCAGAGGCTTTGAGGGAGTCAATTCAGCCTCAGTTTGGTGTCTCCCAACATTTGTTTTGCTCGCTGGAAGATGCAGAACCTGTGTGCAGTGCCATCTGCCTCTGTTGCCATCTGCTCCCCTGAGCTGGCTGCCCTTCCCGACAGCAACAGGAAGGGTAGCTGTCCCCATACCAGGGAGGCATTTCTCTGGAGGAGCAGGGGGAAGGTGGAAGTTTGCTGGTTTTAGCATACTTGTATGCCTGTTTGGCACTTGCAGTATTTGAGGCTAACCTTCCTGCAGCTTGGCTGCCTTGCCCCCTGCGTGGAAAAGGCCTTGTACCAGAGACAGCAAGTGCTGCATAAGCAAGGTGATTCTTGTTTTTTCTTACTGGCGTACCTTTTATTTTAAATTCAACAGCTCTTCTTTTTCCTGTGTATCACAGAGATTCTCTGACACCCAGCTGTGTAACCTTGCTTGGCTACACAGCAGCAATTATTTGAAAAAGTTGAGGGGTTTGCTTGGCTTTTTATTTTTCCTCCTCCATGCTTCTGAGTAGAACTTCAGACCTCCGTGACATCACAGTCCTCTTCTCTCCAGGTCTTTATTTTTATCTTGATAAATAATATATAAATAAATTTTGGAGGGATATTTAAATAAGCAAAAGTGTGTACCCGCAATTTCGTAGGGTTATCATTTTCTTATTTATGTGCGTGTGCTTGTATACATATATATATATATAAAAATATATCCTTCACCTTCATATTTGCGAAATCCTTGAAGAGTCTCTTCAAAAACAGTGCTAGGCAGTTTTTGCTGCAAGAGTTAAACGTTTGAAGAGTAAAGTCCCATGCATGGTTCTCATGGGCCTATTTTTAGTTTCTCTTACGGGAAGAATGGCAAAAAATATCCCAGGCCCGTGACTTTGGCTTTAGTGCACATAATGTTTATAGGTTGGTTGACAGGAGCGTGTGCGCGTGTCTGTGCCACAGGACTTCAGTACTACACTTCCTGTGCATTCATTAACAGGACTCCCAGCAGAGCTGCTGTAGTTTCAGTGCTCATAATACTAATTTTAACACTCCGCTATAAAGTGCGTCACGGCTCTGAAGTGCTATTTTCAGCCTTGATTAGGGATTACTGACCTGAAAGATCTATATTTCTCCACTGAGAGGCTTTCTTGAATTCATAAATGTTTCTCTGGATTTGCCCAGAGTGCTTTGCTCCTCCACCTCTCTCCCTTTCCTACAGAAGCTGTGGATGGAGGGGATGCACTGGAGATTGTTGTGCTCATGAGGATGATGCATTTATAGCCTGCAAGTGACAGTGATGCATCTTTTAGATGTACATGATTTTGAACAAAGACTATTTAAAAATAGTCAGAACCTTTGGTTCTTTGGTTATTGCTTTTGCTTCTTGATGTTTTCTACTGTCCTTGGTGCTTTTCTAAGTGTTGTTTGGTGTGCTGGACTCAGTCTGGAAGGCCAGTATTTTAAAAATGTGAAGTGCAGTTCTCCTGTGGCTGTAGCACCAAGACTCAGATCTCTTAAAACAGACTGTATTCTGATGTGCATTTTCAAATCATGACTCTAGAGGAATCAGGTAAGAGGCAGGGACATAGACATCTGTTGTCTTTCATCTGAAAAAAAACCAACAAACCCAAAACTAACACCAGAAATGTTTAAACTTTTAAAATTTTAGCAAAGTAACTCTTGTAGCTATTAAACTTTCCATGGAAATACCTGCCTCATATTTTCCAAGTCACTTTCCATTGCAGCTGTTTCCTTACTAAATAAAATGTCCTGCCTTTTGAGGTACTTGCTAGCACTTAAAAAAACCAAACAAAACAACAAAAAAAGTAAAAGATGAGCATCTGAGTGAGCAAGGCTTGTCTTTCTGTGGACTTCACACTTATGCAGTGTTTGTCTTTAAGAGGATGGGGTAATACTGAAGTAAAAAGCTTCCTATCCCCTGAGACAGACAGCAAGGAAAACAAAAGCCCCGAGTTCCCCTAAGTGGAGCAAGAATTGAAAATGTTTCAGGAGTATCCCCTCCCCTTTCCGTTTGACACAGGATACCTGCACTTAAAAACAAAAATCCTTGAAATATCAACTTGACTGGAAATGAACAATTAAAAACTCTGACCTTTTATTTTTTTTCATTTATTGGGCAATTACATGGCAGCTTTGCTGCATACAGTTCACGAATTTGTTAGCATGGCTCTGAATTTGGTGTGCAGGACCAAATTGTTCAATGCGCAGTTCACTGGCCATTAAATGAGCAAATTATTCCAGTAGCAAAAAGAGCAAATTTTTACCTTGCCCTCATTTTTCCACCCATCTCTGTCATTCTCTGTTTATGTGAAAGGGAGTGAGAAGGAAAGGCAAATATTTCCCTGCCTCCAGGATTGCAGACAGATGGAAGAGAAGCTGTGGTCACTCCAGTCGCAGCTTCAGATTCAGTCCTTCATCTTTTTAGATTTCACTGTAGTGAGTGTACCTCTCTTCTTCGTGGTCCCAGCACCACAATAACATAGAGATTTGAAAAGCCTTTTTCCCTTCAATTAGTGGATACTGGTTCAAAACCAAAACAAAAACACTGTAGAGAGCCGGATCAGGGTGATAAATTGTGAGGGTGGGGTAGCAATTTTTTTTTAAAAAAACTGACTTCATCGGGCAGCCAGCTCCATTTCTGCTCAGATGAATGCCTACACTCGCTGCATCTCCTGTGTTCTCTGCTTTTCATTTGCACTTTATAAATGCACAGTATACTCCAAATAGGTTACAAAAACTGATAGCTGGCCTGTTAGAGCTGCGGAGTTATTACAAATAATGAGGTGCAGAACAAGAGCAGGGGGAGTAAATTCCTTTGGCAGTCTTCATCTAAATATGTGTATTTAATTTCCCCTCTTCTCCTAAGTGTAAAAATAGCAGGAAGGTCCCCCAGCCCCTTGGAGCAGAAGAGCAGGTTGGAAAGCCCAGTTTTCAGCGTGCTGGTGAGGAGATGAAATCCCAGAGCTCCCAGCCTGATGTGCTGCTTCCCCTTGCCCTCCCTCCTCTCCCCTCCACCAGCTTACATTTCTTGGCTCCCATCAACCCCAAGGCTGTTGGGGCTGTGACGTAAATGACTCACAGTGAGTGACCCCCGTGGCAAACCTGTAAAACATTATACAGCATGAATAAGAAGCCTCTTATTAGGTCTGCAGCTGGTGAGATGCAGACATATGGCAGCAAGGATGTTTTGGAAGAAAGGCACGGCTTGACAAAGAACCCAGTCTCCCGATAAAGGTTTACACTGGCACTTTCCTGTGTTTATAATACCATATGCCAGGGCCATGGCCTCTTTTTTCATCATATTGTTGTTTAAATTTTTTTCTAAACCTAATCAGCCCTTAGGTTGAGGAGTCTAAGAAGCAGAAACTTGATATTGATATTATTTTTTCCTTGGAGTTCTTTGACTGGAGTTATCCTGTTGTAACTGCCTAAGCTCAAATCTGCCTCATATATAGTGAAGTAAGTTTGTCAGGACCAATTGTTTCTGTTATGAGAAGAAAGTTTTATTTTTGAGAAATTCTCAGAGTAGATTCAACATCACCTGCTTTTTTTGGCTGTTTTGTTTTTGTTTTTTTTCCCCCTATGTAGATATTCCAGTTTGTTTGCTTGCTTGCTTTTCTCCTGTGTTATAGTTTATTATTACAGGACAGTATAAGCATGGCTGTTTTCAAGGAAAGTTGCTATTTGAGTGTGTTTTTTAAACCTCTTTCCCTTGCAGCCTCACAATAATAAGCTTTTCTTAGATCTAGGCATCTGGTCTCTGGTTTAAGAGCTGCACAGTCATGCTATTCCTCTGTCAATTACTGTGATAACTGGTACCCTTATGATCATCCTTGACCTTTATTAGTCTTTCAGGCTGATTGATCATTGTCGATGGTAGCCAGAAAGGTTTTTATTCAAGTGTAGCTACTGGTTTGGGGTTCTGTAATTTACAGGACAGTAGCTGTAGAACTTCCAGTTGTGGATCTGGCCTCATTGTTTTAGAAGCTGCCCAGAACCAGGACAGAAAGACACTTTCTTCTGCCCCAGAGAACTTTCAGTCAAACTGAGTTTTGGCTGGAGGAAAGTTTTACTTTGAACTGTTTCAATACCACCTGGCCCCCATGTGACTAGTGGAGTATAAGAGCATAGCCCTCATGGTGGGAAATTCATATTCTAAAATGCACTGAGCTATTTTTCTGGCTTTTTGCAACTGCATTCCATGACAAAGCAACCCTGATGAAGGCTGGGCTATCGGGCCTGTACTGACTGTGTCCTTTTAGGACTATAAAAGTTCTCCAGCAGTACATACATAGTCACCTTGGTGCAACTGTTTAGCAGTCTGGAGTTTGTTGGGCAATGCACTGTGTGAGATGAAAACTTAAAATAAATAGTTATAGCTTAGGAGGTATGCTAAAAAAAAAAAGTTAAAAATAACAACAAGAACTAAAAAGAAGTCTGGGCTCTTCTTTTTAACTTTTTTTTCTTGATGACTCGAGATAGGAATTAACCTCTTGTTTCATACCTCCTCCATATCTTATGTGGTTAAATATGCATCTCTCTGAAATGCACACACACAAAACATTCATGTGCAGAAAAATTCTTGGCAGTAAAATAAGGGGGTTTGGTTTTGGGTTTTTTTGTACATTGTCATATTTTGGTTTTCTTAGCTTTATCTGCACTGTGGTAGAAACAGCCTGTGTACTGATAAAGGACTTAAGAGTTCTCAAGTTGCATTAAAACTACTTTGTTCCTCTGTGCTTGCTGATGAAATTTCTGAGTTATTGTGGATATTCTTGAGCTCCTGGTTCATCATGAGTGACACGTGAGGTGCTTTTTATCTCTGTTTTCTTGGAGCAGATAGGACACCCTACGCCAGAAAAGGAGCGCCAGAGCTGAAGGCAGGACAGCTGGAGGGGTGATGCCTTGTGCTCCCTGAGAGCTGAGCAGGCCACTACTGAGCCACTGTGCAATTGTTCCATGGAATTCTTCCTAACAGAGTCATTTTTGCATCACTGTCTCCAAGCTACTTTCTATCCTGTCAGCGGGACAGGCTTTTTCTTCAGGTTTTGGCCTTACCCTGACAAAAATCATGAATTAACTCCACCCTGGTATAGCTAGTCCTGTGGACTTATTCTCCTCTGCAGTTACTGCTTACTGTTGTTCCCAGAGGGGCTTGGGGACAATTAGAGGAGATTGGTAAGAAGATTGAAGCAGCTAAATTGGCCAATTCGTCACTGTCTCTTGCTTGCTTGGTTGATTTAGGGATGGATTTTGCATCCCTTGGTAGCAGTGTGGCCTTTAAAAAACCCCAAAACAATCAAATAGAAGAAATAGTGAACACTTTTGTGTTCCCTGAGCAGTTAGGTACATCAGCTAGACAAAATGGTGAGACAGATGCTATGCCCTGCCCTTCCTCATATTTTCTTGACTTCTTTGGAGCAAAAGCAAAAGATTCACCATGGCCTGGCATACTCAGTGTTATCCCAGCTGGACCATGGAGATTTGATTGAGCCTGAGCTTCCCTAACTGTTACTTAGTAGTCCTCTTTTTCTGCAGAGATGCCCTCGGTTGTGATTAAAGGCAGATTGGTTCTGTAAAAATTGTATTAATAGTCTGAGAGTCACAAGACTCCCTATGCTCGTCTTGAGAGCTGGAGTGGGAATGTGTTTCCTCCCTAATGAGTCTGCCTCCCTGCCCAAATGTTTCATCCCACTGCCCCACCTTAGTCAGAGGCAGAGGCTGTGCTTTTCTGTTGGACAAGTCTTTACAAAATGACACTGGGGTGTCTGTTTTAGAGCCGCTGGTGTGTCCAGCCAGGCACAGTGGGCACAGCTGCACAGGGTGGGCTGGCACTGAGCACAGCAGCCAGGGTGTCAGCCGCGTGTGATGTGCACAGGGTGTGTTTGGATCCAAGCCACTATATAGGCAGCATTAGAAAGAGTTTCTGCTGATAATTGTAAAAGTAAAATTCCTCCCTGGTATGGAATCCTGAACCTATGACTCCCCCACACACAGCAAAACAAAAGCAACCATCTGCTTGCCATGCTCTTAGCACATTTCTGCTTTGGGTTTCTTGTTTGGTAGGGATTTTTTTACTTCTTTCTTCCAAGAAGGTTGACATCCTGCTTCTAACCTCCTCCTAGTAGGAAATTAACTCAGATGCTAATGAAAATTGAAGGTCCCTCCAGGAATAAACACAGCTATATTCTGCCCCATCCCAGCTATGAAGACAAAAGGAAAGAAAACTGTTTTAGACCTGGGTCCCAAGCAGAGGGTGAGTCTGCACAGGACAATGTGCAGCTGATGCTGTCCCAGCAGAGCCATTTTGCACCATGCCACTGCTGTGTGACCAGCAGTGCCAGCTAGAGACCTCAACTGCTTGTGCTGTGGTTCAGAGTGGTCCAAGCCTGTCACCTGGTCTAGCCTGGTGATAAGCACACATTACTTGGTGGTTGTATGTACTTTGAGGATAGTCCTTCTTCTTCCTCTGTCTCCCATTCAATAACAGGATTGCAGCAAATTGCTGGCCTAGATATATCTTGCTGTGCTCCTGGGGTTGTAGATCAGACTCTGCCCTCATTTTGTCTTTGCTCTCTGATGTCTACATCCTGTGAAATCCCCCGGGTCCTTCATCCTTATGGCTTTGCTCTTTAGAAGGGTTTCTTCAGTGTTCTGCACCCAGGGAGCTGTTTTGCAGGGCATGAGCAGTGCCATAAGCACAGCTCTCAAGCAGCATGACTTCCTCCTGTGCACCACGTCACCAGGGTGTCTGGACTGCTCTGGGGTGATCCAGACCTGAAAGCAGGAAGAGGAAGGAATCCAGGCTTCATTGTTTTGAGTCTTCCTAGAGTACAATGCTTGCAGGCTAGAGAGACATCCTCCAGTGGGGCATCAGGCCGCCTGGTGAGCTGCTGCTCCTGCTCAGGAGCCTCTCCTGGCTCCCTCTCCCTGGCCTTCTCCCATGCATTCATCTTGTGTCTCTTGGCCTTAGAAAGACTGACTGGCCTGTAAGTTCTGAAAATTTGGCCACTCTTTCTCAATCAATTGCTGCCCACCAACCAGATTTACAGCCCAGCGACCAGACTTGCAAGGAGGACTGTGGAGGCATTTGAGGAAACAGAGATTGAATATTTTGAGAAACTGTGAATGAAGTTTCTATATGACATCAGCAGAAAAGCTCACTGGAGTCAGTAAACCCTTTACAGCTTGAAACCGTAGTCAGAATTTTTTCCCTGGGGTTTTTTCCTTTTCAATTTTAATTTCAACACTCTGTAGTAAAACCAAACTGAAATGCTGTTGACCCTAGATATTGAAAAAAGAGTCTCGGTGTCTCATAAATACCCTCTTTCTCCTTTCCAAAACAAAATCTTTAGCTAATTCAATTTGTAAAGCATTTTAGTTTTGAAGTAACCTTGTTTTAATTCTTGTGATGAAGTCAACTGGTTGTGTTATTTGCTTATGTACAGGTGCTCTCTGCAATCTGAGGACAAGGAATTAGTCTATACCTCAACAAGATACTTCATGTGAATCCCAAAGCACTTTTTAATAAATAATCAGAAGGTTATTTCATTGATAAAAAAATCTCATATTAGTATGTGAGGACATTAAAGCTGTGGTATCCACATAGTGCATTTTTAACTCATTCTCTTCAATAAAGACATATATTCATGCAGTAAGATAGTAGGAATTCTCATGCTATTCTGTACTGTTGCAATAGCAGATATTTAGGCAGTGGATAAGCTACTGGGTAAATTTTCACATGCCTTTTGACCTTTCTGATGCTGGCATCGCCTAGTCTTCTCAAGTAGCAACTGAGATAATTTGGCCCTTGAGATAAAAAAAGAGAGATAAAGTTAATTTTAGCACTAGCTTGCTTTAGTTCTGGCATTTTGTTCTGTCCTGCCCATCCTCCCCACAGAGTGGAAGGATGCAGCTTGTATATTATGTTTTGCCATATCTACTGTTCTAGCTTTTGATACCAGGCAGAGCTGAGGTTCACCCTTGGGCAGATTTCCCACCAGTGGAGGGGCAGTGCCCTGTGTTCTGGAGATCACAGTTCTGCCATGAATCCTCAGTTTTCAATCCTTCTATTTATTTTTTGCTCCCCTTCACAGTCCTGGTAGTTAAAAGCCTCCTTTGTCTCTTAGAGGAAATGTATTTTTTTTCCAATCTTCGGGTTTTTTTAATAGTTTTTAAATTTTATTTTATTTTTCTACAATTCAGATTCCAGGAAGTGAAATTTCTAAGCAAACTTGAGATGCTGTGAGAAATATTGTCTCTTCAGGTATAATCTTTACAGCTGCAGAAAATCAGCAGGTATGTCTTCTGTAAGATACAGTAAGAGTATTTAGTGGTGTCCTCTAAGAGATTCCAAATCTTTTGAGCTCATCAGTAGCTCCATGCGTGGGCACTACCTGTATTTCCATAGACATTTTCTTGATCTTATGTATTTTATATTAATATATGTGGAAAATGCTTGTAAGTGTTATGCATGTGGAGGCTGAATCCCACTTTTTAGTCATAGGGCCAACAAAATATGGCATTACAAGCAGTAGGGAACCCCTATTCTCCTCTTTGACCATCCCTTTCTCAACCTCACGCTCCAGACTGCCCTTGAGAAGTCTCCACCACAAATATTCACTTTTGTGTGGCTCCTTGGTGAGAGCTGAATGTCCTCCCATTGCACTGGCTGCACACAGGGAGCTCCTTGATCCACCTTGAACTTCCTTTCTTGTTAACCCATGCGGGTGTTCCAACACCGTCTGTTCCAACACTGTCTTTCCCCAAAAACAAGTGAAAATGCTGATTGTAGGACAACATTGTGTGTGTTTGGGGGAGCAGGGCAGATGTGTGGGAAGAAAAGTATTAGGTTAGGAAAACTATTCAGGATATAGAGATTTTTATTTATGTTATATATTTAGATATGAGATGGGAAGTTATTTTTTTCCTCTTCTGTAGTTCTCTCAAGCATCTCTCGTAAAGCATCTGTTTCTCAGCCTCTGTTGCTCTTGCCTGAATGGAGGTTGTTGGTGGTGGCCCTGGTTCCCCTTCAAGGAGGCTTTGTCCTAGTAAAGGGACCTATTGAGAGAGCCAAAGGCACACAGGCACAGGCACCCAATGTTCAGAATCCAACTGCTTATCTCCTGGCAACAGACTTGTGGAATATGTGTCTTGGTATTAATAAAGTAGGTAAACTGCCATTATCTATGATTTCTCTTTCTGGGGAAAAAAAAAAGAAAAAAAAAAAGAGTTGTGTGGAAAAATGATGGAAAGTGAAGGGGAGAAAATACTCTCCTATCCATGATCCATGGAGTTCTTGTGGCAAACACTTTCACGTCAGAGATGCCTTGTGCACCCCTATAATAATAAATCAGAAAGCTTGTGAGGATGCTTTCTCTCCCATCTTTTTGCCTCGTTATCCTTTCCTCTCGCTGTTCATCTCTGCATCCATGTGCAGAGCTGAACTGGGCTCAATGTATTTAAAACTTGGGGAAGGTTCGGTCCAGGACTGGAGCATAGCTCTTAGTTTCTCACTTTGTTCAAGTCATCTTCTCCAGCTGAAGTTCTTCTAACTGAGCAAAGAGGATTTAAGGATGCCTGGGTGTTCTGCCACAGATATAGGAAAAAAACTTTAACTATTTTTTCTCCCTTGAGTTTTTCTGTCTTTCCTGGTTCACTTTAGTGTTTTGTTTTGTTGAGTTTTTTTTAAAAAAGGAAGGGTTTGGTATGTGAAGCCTGTCCTCTTTCTGATATTTAGAGGGCTGAACAGTTCGTTTTCAGAAAGAGCGATAAGATCTCCTGGCAGCAAAAACCAAGAATAATTCTGTTCCCTGGTGTATGCCCTCAACTCCCCCCAAAAAAGAACTTGGACATAAATAGTTGAACAAAACAGAGCCTATGGTCTGATCGCATGAACTGAAGATATTTAGTTTCTATTCTCAGTTTCGCAGTGCTGTGCTGGGTAAATGCCTCAACTATCATCTGTGAAATGAGATAAATCAATTTTTTTCTAAGAAACATCCTGTCTGAGTTAACAAGTTTATATGGTCATCTGTAAGTAAGTGCTTTAAAAGTGGTTGCTGCTAAGATTTCTCTGATTTGCATCTCATAGATAATACAAGGGAGAGACTCAAAACCATCTTACAAAGATTCAGAATAAAAGTGTTTAACCACGTCTCCCAGAAGACCAGGCTGCTTCCCAGGCAAAAGAAGGAAAACAAAGGGCAACATCCAGGCTGGATTGACGAAAATGTTGTTAGCATTAGGGCCTCAGGACTGAATATGTAATCAATACAGGTTTCGAGATCTCCTGTTTCATAGTCAGAAAGCCAGATCTGCATGGCTACTTCACAGTGCCTTTTTTTTTTCCCCCTTTCCTTTTTTTGTTTGTTTTGGTAGTTAGAAATATAAACACTTTTCAATTTGGACCCTCCTGGTTAGGGTAAAGTGATGTATTTCGAGCATCTACTAAAATAACACTTCTGCTGAATCAAAATAGCATTTTTGCACAAGTTCAAAATAAGTAGATGACAGAAAAAGTATTTGGGACACAGGAAAAAGGAACTTAAATGACTTATTCAGACAAAAAGGAACTGAAGACATCATCATGAGATTAATAGAAGGGAAAGCTCTTATTTCTGATGAAGTGATGAACAGCCTGTCAACAAAAAGAGAAAATACTGCGCTTTTTTGATCAAATTTGCTTTTGAAGTATGTTTCAGAAGCATGCAAAGTTAGATGACGCAAGGAATAAAATTCTGGGGAGGAACAAGACCAACAGCGAAGGGGGAAGTATTTGCTCATATAAAACAAAGCAAGCTTCAGAATTTTATGTTTTGAATAGATGGACCTTTTTGACACACAACTTTTTCTTTTTGTAAAACCACAGAAATGTTACTTAATTTTTGTGAAGCTGGTTTCTGAAAGGCAAATTAGTCCAAATGACATATTTTCACTGGGATATTCTTCCACCAAAGAACATTTCAGCAGTTTTCATGTAACTCAGTTTAAACTGAACCAAAATTGAGGGCTTAAAACAGAGGGAATGGGGCAGCCGCATGTCTCTTCTTCTCTGTCCTCCTCTGCCTTTCTGCTTCTCACTCTAAAACACCTCCTGGTATATCCATTTGCACTGTGATGCCCCTGAATAGCATATATTCTGTGCATCCTTACACCATGGTAGAGACTGTGCCTTTTGTGGGCTCTGCTTTTGCTGTTAGCAGTGCTGTGACACTATGGAAATATGACTTGGGTGACCATGTGGAATTAAATGTTGGTAGCTTTGCAGGGGAATGTATTTTATGATATCCCTCTAAGATAACATGCGTGGTTTTATTCCTTTAAAAATAAAATCTGAGATGCAACGCTTATAAAGAGTCAGGCTGCTTTGAAAGGCAGGATTGCAAACCATGTAAAAACCTGCAGCCATTGTGAAAAATCTGTCTTTGACTTCTAGAAACCTCCACTGAAATTACTTCTTTTAGGGTGACTGACGATTTCCCCCTGTAAGCATAAGCCCAGTATTCATCTTCCTGGCTTTTGCCTGTTTGTATCCAGCATCTCTGCAATCCAGATGGGGAAAAGCACATGTGACAGCATGTGTGTGTGATTTGGAGCAGCAGATGGGTGCGAGTGACAAACTGTTGCCTGTGTAGGCACCTACCTAGAGATTACTCAGAGTCCTGCCTCTGTGCCTTGCTGTGCTGTTCCTGTGCTCCTTTATGGAAGGGGGAGCTGTCAGGGCTCCCACTTATGAAGCTTTACCTGATTCGACAGGGCTCCTGTGCAGGCATCCAGGTTTAGTACCTTACAGTACTGATGTCTGTTTGTGATGTGCCTCCTGTCTAAGAAAGCACAGACCGTATTAAAAATCGTATATGGAGAAAAGCAAGGCGAGACTGACTTTATATTCAAACTCCCTAGTAAAGAGAGATCTTGCTTCGGTGTCTTTTTGTTTCCCAAGTGGGCCTGTCACCCGGCATTTCTTGCCCTATTTGAGTTGCCTTTGCCTTCTCTGCTCTTGCTCTGAATGTGTTCTGCAAAAAGAGAAGAGTGATAGAAAGTGAAGTGCACTGAGAGAGGAGAGGCTGGCGTTTCTGTTGTGGTCCTACAGAGTGTCATGCAATGCCTGACAGCATGACTGCAAGGAAATTGATGCCATTTCCAGCAGTGGGGAAATTCATGGCCCAAATGTATTTTTGCATGTCTTTCAGCTGGATTGTCGTCTAAAATTGTAGGACAGGGAAGCCTAAAATGTGTGTGTAACTTGTTTCCTTGAACGTGGCCCTTTCAAGTCAGCAGGGTCACCAATGCTGCAGCCATGCACGCACATGTACTTGCTAGGTTAGGAATGCAGTTAGCACAAGGTTTGGTGTCTGACTCATGGCAGTGATTTAAAACCCACAGATTCTGCAATTTCTCTATGTGTTAGTCCTGACAACTCTGCTGTGAGAGCTAACTGAAAGAGAAGCACCGAAGTTTGGTGCCTGTGGTCCCATAAATTTGAGGTAGGTAATCAAATCCTACTGCTATCTGGCTGGAACACATATTCTGTGGCCAGGAATTTGCATGTAAATGTCAGTGTGAAATTATTGTTGTGAATTTTCTGTGTCAGTTGGATTTTTCCTTTCTTTTAAATCATGTGGTTACAAGGATGAGTAGAAAAGGTCCCTAGTTTGCTGCTGGATAGACATCTGAGGCCCATGTGAGAGCCCTGCCGAGGACAGTTGGAGGAGATGTGGGAACTGGGCTGCTTGGGGATGGGGTGGGTGAAATGTGTCGTGCTGGAAGAAGATCACTGAACTGATTTAATTAGTTCTGTTTCAGAGGATTCATTTTTGCTCGGGTCACTGCTACGTTCATCTATTTGCTTCCCCCCCACCCCTTAGCAATAGACAAATGCAGGGTGATAATTAATTTGGCAGGTTGATTGAGATTGGGTGGCAGAGAGGGGAGTTTTCCTGGATGAGTGATGAAGCATTGCTGGTTGAGCTTAAAGTGAATAGTCTGAAATAGAAAGTAGTTAGTATAAAATCCCCCCAAGGGTGTGTTTAAACTGAATGTACTTTGAGTTTTGACATTGAGGTTTTTTAGTAAGCTACCAGACCCTACAGTGTAATTTCAGGACATTTGCTAGCTGGGATCTAGCTGATGAAATGTCAGTGCTATTCTTCTGCATTGTGAAACCTCAAAACCGGGAAAATGGGGTGTTAATGAAAGAAGTAGCTTGTCTGTGTGGGTGTCAGGCTGAAAAAAGCCTTGGCAGAGCAATGCCTTTTCTTTTCCAGGACAACCCTGGAAGCTGAGTCTTCACCTGGACAAGTTCAGAGCTGCTGTCATGGTGGGAGAAGGCCCTGTGGGTCACTCTCATTTGTGCACTGGCTTGAGGGAGCCCAAATTCTCTGTATCTTAAAGTTTTCATTCCTGAATCTAGGTGTGTCTCAGTGTGCTACCATTAAAACTAATGCATTTCAGAAAAAATGAGCAGCTGAAATTGTAAGAAATTACATTTCTGCCTTTCTGCCTCACCATATTTTAGCCTTGCCAGGAGCCGATTCCTGTAATCACTGTTATGTGTTTCACACCAGGTGAACATTAAGTTGCCATATTAAAACAGGCAATGTTTATTCTTTCCTTCTCAGTGTGTGTGGTATCACAAGAGAACTGACTTGTTCAAACTGCTGGATTCTGCTGCTTACAGAATTTTGGGTGGGCAATGGCACTGCCACCTTTGACTTTTCTGACCGAGTGTTGGTGTTGGGATGTTTTCCCTCTCACTCTCTACCCCCTTCCTTTTTGTAAGTGTCTCCTTGCACTGGTGAGAGGTTTTAAGTTGGTAGCTATGACAACATGCCATCCTAGTGGAGAAAGGAAGGGTAGTGGGGACACAAGCACCTCACATGTGTGCTTCCCCTGCTGCCATAGCTCCATTCCTTTTGTAGATGAACCATTTCCAAAGGTTGAATATCTGGTGAAACCTCCATGCTTACTCAGTCCTAAGGGATTTTTTTCTGCTAAGGCTGCCAGTAAGAATGTCAATTTGACAGTGTTTTGGGTTTTTGGTTGGGTTGCTGTTTTTTCTCCCTGTGAGGTAGACACTTATCCACTGAAAATTGAATTGGGAAATTCCCATTTTTATGCCAACTACCAGAGAGAGGTTGGCTGCTTGATTAATGCACTTATTAAACTAAATGAACTAAGTTGCTTTCCATATGACCTATCATGCGCTGTGTTCATATTGTGGGTGATTCACCTAAAATCAGAGAGTGACTGAAAAATCCCTTACATGTTTACCTGCTTTTTCAGTGGGTTTTTAATTGGTATGCAAAAAGACAGCCCCTATATATTCAAGGAACTAATTTCTTTGGAAGCAGAGACCCCGCTGCCTGCTGGTAACTAGCCCAAAACACTCGGCATCATCCCTGTGATTTCTCTTAATAGAAAGTGCAAGTGAAACCTGTATGAAACTATGATCTCAGAAAAGATGGAAAGGGAGAGAAAAACTATGCATTAAAGAGAGAACAGTATTGGTAACATACATTGCAGAGCAGATTGGTTTTTAGAAGTCTTTAGGCTCTTTTTAAAAAATAAATAATAGGCTTTAGATACCTCAATGTGCTCTCAGATTAAGCTGACTCTGTCTGCTGCAGTAGCTGGCTAGTTTATCAAGCCTGTGCCAGGCTCGATATTATGCCTGCAATTCTTAATGCATAGTTAATGATTCCCAATGGAAAAAAAGAGTAAATAAGCTTTCTGACTTTTTCTAGGAACTTAATTGCACCAGAATGGACTTGACTGTGTAGCTTTGAAATCCAAGAACTTCATGTGTGTACTGTGAATACCAAGGAAGTTTTAAGCAGTAATTTCCTTCTTTATAGCAATCTGCTTTTGTTCTTTTGGTAACTTGCTCTTATATTTAGGAGTCTTGACATTGCTGCGTTGCCCTGGCATTCCCATACTAAGAAATCTTCTTTTGTAAGTTACTATCTGTAACTTACGGGCATAACTAAATTGGGAGGATATCACAGTAGTTGTGCCCATATTTTTTAACTCACCAGTATGGATATTTTTTCCTAGGGCTTTGGTTTTCATGACTATGCTCAGAATGGGAAAGGGACTCCATAGAAAATTTGGTAGAACACTTTTGCATGTGGATTACTAGTGCACCAGATCAACATGCTTATTATTAATTCACCAGATCAGCTCAAGGAGATAAGAAATCTATTTATTATTAGTTTTATTGTTTTATTCATTTATTCTGAAAACCTTTCTAATATGCAGAGTAAGATAGAATCATTAATTTAGGAAGCCTTTGCTAAAAAAATCTGCTCCACATCTGCAAATACCTCTTAGTGTGGCATCCATCCTTAAGGATCACTGAAGAATAAGGATTGCTTACCAAAAAAAACCAAAAACAAAAAGAGCAAAAAAACCCCCATCATCACACCCTCTCCCCAACCCTGCCAAAAAATGAGGCCTTTTCTGTATTTTACTACAGTTCTGCCTCCCAAACCTGTTAAAAATCCTGTTTGATGTGTGAGAGATTAATAGGAACCTGAGAAATTCAATGGTAGGAGTGAAAAATAATAGAATTCTGCACAGATTTGTTTTACTACTGTCATCTGTTTAAGTAGTTGTGACAAAAATTTGTATAAAACCAGATACAGGGTGTGGAGGTGGATATTCCTGTGCCTTTTCTTTTTCCCACCTACGGGGGTTTTTTATTTCACAATACCTTCATATTATCTAAAGCTAAACCTGCTCATTTTAAGGGGTGGTGTGCAGCAAGGAGCACAACCCACTGCTGCCAGTTTGCTGTGTCATACGTCTTCGTGCCTCCTGTCCCTGTGTAAGGGAGCCAGGATCCCTGAAGAAGTCAGATGCAGTTTATTGTCTGGAAATATTCTAAAAGGTCATATGCTGCCATGAGAAAGTCCTCCAAAATGTAGTCTCTCTCTTGCTGTCTCGCCCAGCGCCAGATATGATCTCATTCCTTTGGAGCTGAGTCCCTGCTTAAGTACTCGGGATGGTTTCCTTGCCTGCAGGACAGTCATTGCTGGTGCCTTTTGGGTTGTCCTCCTGTGCTGCCATGACCATTTGCCTCCCCTGAGCCTTAGCTCACCAAGTGCCCTATTTTCTCCATTACCTGCTGCCACAGTGGCTCACTATCCTGCTCACCATCTCAACAGAGTATCCTGAGATATACATTTTTCCCACATTTTGTGTAGCCTCTGGCACTGCTGTGGTTCATTGCTTGACATCCTAGCCAGGTTTTGAGAGAGCTGGAGGGATCAAGGAGGCAGCTTCCTCTGGCACTTCCAGCTTCCCCAGGGTACCAGCTGCAGAAGACTTAACCCCATCCCTGCATGGGGCTTATCCTGCAGGGAAGATGTTCACTGCAGCTCCTCTTCAGACCCATGACTGTACCTCACTGCCCCTGCCTCTTCAAAGCAATGCCAAGTTCCAAAGCATTGCTGCCTCTGCCTTGATTTAAAACTCTTATCTCTTATTCCAGCTGTTGTTCAGCAGCCCAGAAACCTTTGAAACAACTCACTTGATTAGGAAGCAGCCGAACAGCTCTTACACAATCACCCCTAATTTATTCATTTAGTTAGTTTGTTATGGTGGGTTATTCTGTTTTGCTCTTTTGGATTGGTTTTTTTTTCTAACTAGTCCCAGAATGGGGGCTGGCCTTGGTGATTTGCAGGGCTCCAACACACTGGGAGCATTTGGGTGGAGAGTTTCCTCCCCACTAATTGCACAGCCAGCATGCAGCTCACAGAGCTGGCTGAACAGTGCGCCTCTGACATCTCGTGCTTTATGCTGACCCCGGGAGCTGGCGAGGGATTGTGGAAAAGGGATTGTTTTTCCAAATACTGGAGCACTTTGCAATCCGTGTGTCATAGGCTACCCGTGCCTGTGTATGATCACTCTCACCACACAGCAAGGAAGATATCTCTGACGCTTTGGATGCCCACAGGATAAGCTGCAGCTGTGCCGTTTGGTGAAGAAGGTGATCAGCGCAACTATCCAGTTGTTCCCCGTTATGTTACCTGGATCTGGCAGTGCTGAATCTCAGGAGGTCCAGCCTGCTTAGCTTCTCCTGCTAATGGTGTCCACACCAAAACTGCCATGCCTAAATCAATCAAGTCAGTAAATCATCTCATTTACTTTGATTTCCATGAAAATGCAGGGAGCATTCTATCAAATAGAAGGAATCCTACTCAAAATAGCATGTACAAAAGCACCCTGTTAGTTTCTGTATGACCTGACTCCTGCATGTTTGTAAAAATAAATGTTTCTTCTAATATGTAATCAAGGAAATAATTTGTGCTCTTTTTTGTTACCAAAAAAGGAACTTATCGGGAACATTTCGTGCCTACATCCTGGTAACAAACAGTTTCTTATTACCAGTGGAAATATGATCCTGACTGAGGCATGGCTAATACCCATTCAGTCAGTCAGTCAGAGAATATCTATCATACTATGCCCCATTCAGCACAGGCTGTAAGGAGGCAGTGTCAAAGAACTCAACAGTGAGACACTGTTTCACATCCTCAACATGCCCATTCAATAAAATCTCTTCCAAGAGGGAAGATGTTATGCTCATGTTTAAATACAGGCTTTGCTATTTTAGTGAAGGCCGAAACCAGGTGCCAGCCAGATTGGATACTCCCATCTAGCTCTTCTGGATGCTGATTCCAAATATAAGCAACTCTTAAAACTTCTGGCTACCACGCAGTCAAATCTTCTCATAATCTTATTGGTAATTAATTTTTGCTGCTAGTAAATGCTCTAAATCCTTGCAGGAGTGGCAAAAAAAGGCATTTCTGTAGGTTCTAAACTGTTTGGGGGAGCTCATGCTACTCATGTGTCACAGCCAATTCAACAGAGAATATTGCATGCAAAGTGTTTGGCTCCCAATCACAGATAGGGCAGAGGAGCAATTTCTCTCTCATTCTTGTGCTTTGCTTTGTGTTCACATTTTGTTCATTCATTAGAGAGAGCAGGACTCTTATGTTCACTCTAATGGAAATGAGATGTCCAGTCTGAAGTCTTTAAAGTCCAAGGGAAGGAGCGAGTGAGTTTGGGCAAGGTCCTGACGTGCAGTTGGACTATGTGATCCTGCTGCAATCTTTTTGAATCCCATTTATTAGCTGTGGTGAGTTATGACTGATTTAGCTCACTTTTGTCATCACCATCTAATTGTTTTTATAACTATAGAAGTGTTGTGTATGTGTAAAAATGTATCTAAATAAAATTCCAGAGTAATAGACTAAAATCTGAATAGATTTAGAATAGACTTTGAATGGATTTAAAGTCTCTGATAAAACACCAAGTATAACTATTTCATTAGTCCTCTTAAGTACTTACCATGAAAATGTCTGCTCGTTCCCTCTAATGAAACTGTGCTGACTGTTGCATTTGCTTAGATAAAAAACCCATGTGGTTTCAAAATGCTGTTGTGTTCTAATATTGAGAATTCCCTCCCCTTCCAGGGAATATACATGGGACTACTCGTATTCTAAATATTGTGGTTTTTTCCTGACCTGCGCCCAACTGAGGACATCCTTATAATAAGATTATACCTTTTCTATTTCTGTGAGTGGTTGTGGGGGTTGGGTTCTTTGGTTGGTTTTGTTGGAGGTTTTTTTGTCTCTTTTTTTTTTTTCTTTCCAGCCTTTGCATAGTTAGCAGTATTTCTGGTTCAAGGGTGCCAAAATCAAAAACCTAGGCCAGAAAATATTATTTCAGGGAAAAACAACACTTAGAAATGCTGAAAAGGTTTGACTTGTCGTTCTTTACTTTCTGTCTTTTTTATTTATTTAGATCTACAATATGTGTGTGGGTCACATTTTTCTGCAGTTCTCTAATACTGAGGAGGCTTAGAATTATGGTTTATGAATTTTAATGAAAGTCAAGATTCTTATGTAATCATATGCTAGGGCTTTAATTAAATAACCAAATAGAAGAACTGCATTTAGAAAGGCGAGAGCTGAAGATGCTAATTTTTCAATGTCTTTGTTCTACTTTAACATGGGTATCTCAGATATCTAATGTAGACAGTGCTTTACACCATTCCTTATTCCTCTGCATTATTGAACGTTAGTTGTACAATCACAAAGCCAAAAAACTTCATAGTGTTTATAGCAAAAACCTGAGTGTTAGAGCAAAGGCTACTACCCTATATGTTCAAAGTGAGCTAGCTCCTTTTCACTTCTCTTCTGATGTGACTGTGATTTTGGTATTGGTGCCTTTTTCATTCCCACCTCCTCTTCCACTGACAGTCCTCACACTTATCTGGGCTGGGGGAGTCTTTTCCCTGGAGACCTCTTAGTCATTTATTAGGGTAGAATAAACCAGGTGGCTTTAGTGAAGCCCATTTTTTGTGCATTCCTGAACATGCAGGAGTTGTTCTTGTTCCTAAAAGCTACTTTCACCTTTAAGTGTTAAAACTGCTGGAGCTGGGTTTCCAGGACAGTTTCAGATTAAATGTAAAGTAGCTACTTTCCTTCTGAGAGAGACTGCACACATATAAGCTGCGTGGGAGTTTGATTTTTGTTTTATCCTTCCTTTTCTGCTGCTGGTGCAGTCTTAGTTGCCTGGTCACTGAGAATGATAAATTTGATGCTGTGAGGCTGTTTACCATCACTCTGGACCAAACTGATTCCAGAGAATTTTTAGAAGAGATGGAGGCCACAAACTCTTCTGTTAGTGATAAACATAAATCCCCCTACTTCCAAACATGTTTTTATGTCTGTACCTCTGTTTGCATGTATGCACCAATTAAACAGTATATTATTTTCTTTAGTATATTATTTTCTTTTTTCATGATTTCAAAAGGTTGACTCACTCAAGTGGATTTAAACACACTGTTTTTCTGAGGTTTTGTAGTTGATTTGTTGTTTGGTTTGTTTTTCGTGTTTTGGTTTTTTGTTTTGTTTTTAATGTTGTTTTCTTCATCTTTTGATTTCTACAATGCTCATGGAAATCGTGATTTCCAAGTAGCCTAAAAGGTCAGGAATACTCACTTTCCTCCTTTTTCTGCATATTGTACTCCAGCACTTACTGTTTGTCTGTTAAAAGAAAATCCTTCCCAGGCTGAGAAGCAATCAAGCACAACATGGCATGTTGAGCTAAAGGGTGTGATCCCCAGGGAATTATCCCTCTGTAGGATGTTGGCCTGGCGGAGGTGTTGTTACAACTGCTCTACCTGTTTGTTTTGCTTTCTGTCTTGAATCTTGAGGCCTTTTTCTAAGTGTGATATCCTTTTTATTTCATTTTTTACTCCTTCACTCCCTTGTTACTATGGCCCACTGCAGTTATGCCAAGAACATTCTAGCATGATTCTAGCATTGTTTTTTAGAGTATGAAGAAGAAATACATTTTAGATCCAAGCAAGATTTTACAAAAATGGAAGGAAAAGGTTGGCCTCATAGGTTGTGAATTTTACTACCATGCTTGAAAACAGCCTAAAATTGACAAAAGTCTCTTATCATCCTAGAACTCTTCCTTTGCTTCCTTGTGCTCATTGTTTCACCCTGTGACAGCTCTGGAAGCCACAGGGTTAACTCAGTAGAGCATCCTGGCCAAGAAGAGAGAACAGTGGTGTGGAAATTGTTTTACCTTAGGGAAAACAGATCTATCAGCAAAAAATACAAACATGGCTGATTCCACAAAGGCATGTTTGTAGATAAATTAAATTGAATGAGGGTTGTGTAATCTGCTCTGAGGAGCTTGCTCATAAAACAGTGACAGAATAAGCAAGAGGTCACTATTGAGTCCAATGCTTTTGTGACTGGTTGCTTTATTGGGGACTTTGGCCTCTCTTTCATAAGTTATGTTGATGGTTAGACACTGGGAAATGGAGCAAGGATTAGTTGTTATAGCCTTCAGAGTCATTTTTCACTGTAACATTAGTTGTTGCTGTAATATCCAGTCTGTGGAGCCCCCCAGGATTGCACACACCAGATAGAGGAGCAGGATTAGAGATGGGGAAACAAAAAGCACCTGCAAGCTGGGGAGGAAGAAGAGCAGCAGATCAGAGCAGGAGCTGGCTGTGGGGCTGAAAACTCCCTGTAGAGATGTGAAGCAGCAAGCAGGAACAGGGAACAGGGTGAGCAAACCATGCCGGAAGAAGAACGAATGTTGAAGAGGACTTGATTTGGGTTTGAGGATTGAGTGGTGATCATGAATAACCACCCCAGCACATGTCAGTCTGGTGTCCTGGGACTGGCTGGACTGGGACCATCCCTACATTTGGTGTACCTTCTCTAATGGGAACAATAACTACAAGTTTGACCCTTGACTGTACTGCTTATTCTTGGTGGCATTAATAGAGCAGCTCTTTGCTTTTCAGTGAACTATGGATTCAGTGAGGGTAGGAGCATGCAAAACCTGGCAGTGGGATCTTATGTTACACTTGGTTTTGAAGGTGTGGCACGTGCTGCCATATGTCTGTAGAGCCTGAAGGACCACAGTGATCATAGCCAGGCCTGTAACATTTATCCTTTTTTCTTAACTGTGAAATAACAGGCATATTTTTTGTGCTAATTTCACTAGTAGAAAGCTGTAGGTAAAGATATCCTTTGTCAAGCTGGGAATCGCAGGTGGTCAAACTCAAGCTAAATTAATTTTCCTTTAGCCAACTAAATTAAAAAAGGGGGAGTTACTTCCCCACAAGGCACAGGGGCTGAGGAGAAAAACTGAAGAGGTTTTCCTGGTCCAGAATGGCAGGAGCCTCAGAGGAAGCACAGGTATGAGGGGTTTGGCAGAGATTCTGTGACAATATAACCTTTGGTAGATGCATCTCTTTGTAGTGTTTGCATGCAGTTATTTCCTGAGAGGCCAGCTTTCATAAACATCAAATCTCATTTGTATTTTATGTGAGCAAACATAACAGTATAGAGAAACAAACAGGGGAACCTGGTACAGCCAGTGTTTCCACCAAAGTATATGGAAAAGGGAATAATTACACTAAAATGAGGGAGCCAGTCATGAGGCTGTATCAGGTTAAAAAAATGGTGTGACATTTCTGGTCTTTGATGCCTGTCTGTATGCATGGTTTGTCTCCAGTTAGGGAGGTAGATATTTGTAAGTCATAACTTAAAAAGGAAGGGGCCCTTGGAAAAGGAAAGAGTAAGTAGGAACAGGTGATGCAGAAGATAAAAAAATCTCATCATATGAGATGTATGTGGCTTTCCTCATTTTTCAAAGTACTTTTAATCTCTTGTCCTGGGATGAGTGTTTTGAAAACATGGTCTGCAATAAGCATAGGTTGTAAATCTCCTCCTCTGACCTGGGAGAAGGCATTTCCTTTGGGAAAGAATGCTGAGACAAAAGAGCAAGAAGTATTAATAACTGTAAGTCATTAAATGTCACAAATATTCACCTATTTTTATATTTGCATTAAGCAATGCTTGGGCACATAGGAACAAACACTACCCAGAAGAGATCTCTGAGTAGCAGTAAAAAAAGCCATAATTCAGTGGTAAAACATTTAAAGCTGTTGTTAACTATCATGCCTGCTATAAAACATACATTGCTATTTAATCAAAAGTCCTTCCGTTTTGGTAATTTCCTTGTTGATATATCAGCTGTCCTTTCGCCAGATCAGCGTTAAACGTTTGGCTAAAGCCTAATCTATGACAGTGGGAATTTTATTGGCATGAGCAGTGTCATGGTGCTAAATGTGTTTTGGCTCTGAATGTAAAGGTACAACGTGATAGTAACAACTCCCAAGCCTTCTCATCCTCATTATGAGGCTAAAAGCTGTGTGAAATAAATGGTGAAAGCAAACCTGTGTTTTCAAAGAAAATGTGTAATGGATATAAAAGCATGAATGTTTCAATTAAAGCTAATGAGTGTAATTTATCACTTACCTCTGCTTTTCTTTGGTTTTCAGCTCATGGGGAATTCTGAATGGGATCACAAACGAGGACCCAGAGGCTCACAGGTCAGTTGCTTAGCATTTTGTGTTTGATTTTCACTTCTGATAAATTTGAGGGATTCAAGAAAGCTTTCCATCTGAGGTTGCCAAAGTTGTTCATTTTGTTAATATTTGCAGGATTGAATCAATGCAAAAAAGCATAAAACTGTAACAACTTTCATTAATATAATTTTGAGCTGAAATCCAAACAGATGATTCAGACAGAGCTGATACATGCATCAGAAGGTTTCTTTAAGTAGCAGAAAGATGGATTAGATGTATTGAGAAAGCATTTCTTGCTCAACTGTCTCCATCAGGACATCAAAGGGACGCAATTTCAAATAATATGTGTATGTTTTGTCTTTGTTGGGTCTTTTTTAAACCTGACAAACTTGTAAAACTTGGATGGCCGTCTCACCACTAATCTTTTCCTTATTGAACAAGGTGTTAGAACTGTGTGGGGAGGTGCAGGAAAGCCATGTGTAGCTACTGGTTTGCTCTTGACACATCCTTGAAAGGAAATTATGCTGGTAGTGTAAATGACACTGTGTTGATACATTTTAAAATTATCTATAAAATTACAATTGCTGCAAATCAGACATTGCTGCCAACACTGGTGTTCAGGAATTTTCCTGCTTAGGTAAAGCAGTCTTTCCCGTGTAGTGCTGAAATTATATAAATTAGGGCTCTGGTGTTTTGGACCTGCTTTTACTTCAGGTGAAGGATTTTAATACAGATACCTTGTACAACTAACAATCCAGACATGCCACAGAAATGTTAAAAGAGCTATAATAAGGTGGGAAAAGAAAATCATAGAATCATAGAGTGGTTTAGCTTGGAAGGGACCTTAAAGATCATCTAGTTCCAACCTCCCTGCCTCAGTCAGGGACACCTGCACCACATTACTCAGAGCTCCATCCAGCCTGTCCTTGAACACTTCCACGGATGGGGCATCCACAGCTTCCCTGGGCAATCTGATCCAGTGCCTCACCAGTCTCACAGTAAAGAACTTCTTCTTAACATCTAATCTAAACCTACTCTCTTTCAGTTTGAAGGGGAGAAATGGGACCTGGGAGATGTCACTCCTGGACCGTGGTAGTGCAGCCTGTGCTGCCCAGGCAAGCAGTGAGGGGAGAGGAAGGAGAAGGAGGGGGCTAAGCTTAGGTTACTGGGAAGCAACTTACTGATCTTTCAGTTTGTGCAGAGTAAAGAGAGGAAAGTGGGGAAAACAGATCTTTGGAAGCCACCTGTGTATGTGAATGTTAGAAATGTCACTTGTGAGAAAAGAAAGTGGAACCACTGGTTTACTATAATGTAAGACTAAAATCCACATATGAGCTCATAAAGTTACTCTACCAAGACTCATTAAAAAAACTCTGATTCAGTAGATTTTTTTAAAAGCAAGCAGGTTTTCTATGGCATGTGTTGGAACACGAGAGCAAACTACTACAGTGCATGTCATACTTCTTAATGACCCCCTCGGAAAACGTGTTCCTTTCTGCACGTAGGAGTTAAACGCAAAGTGCTGCAGTTACAGGTAGCGATGGATGTCAAATTAAATACACCGAGGCTTGTGGGAATTTCTGTTTGCAGGGGTTTGCCTCATGATAAGCATCTGCAATTCAATAGAATGTAAATGGGACAAGTAAAAAGCTGTCTTTACAATATTTAACTTGCTCCTGACTTCTACACCATCATTGCACTCCCCTTCTAATACATTTCACACACACACATATATATATGTATATGTGTGCGTATGTTGTAGGATTCCTTTTCTTTTTGAATAATTACACTATTGAGACTGCTGCAATTAGAGTGAATTATAGGTTGCCTTACAAAGAGCAATGAGTTCCTGGCTACTAATTGGGGTTTTTCCTTTCTTTTTGCATCCCTGAAGACAACACTTTCTGCTGTAAGTGCTTCATGCAGAGAATTTACTCTATGGATGTGAAATCAAACAGAAAGTGCAAAGTGAATTTCATTATGTTCTATCCTTCATTTTTAAAATTAATACAGGTTAGAATTTAGAATCTAGGCACAAAAATTCAAAATTCAATTCCAGATTAAAGAAATTCCTAAATGTTTAATCCACCTAAACAAATCTCTCAAATACACACATGCAGTTTGTAGAAACAAATCATCTCACTTGTGTTAGGGGAAAATATTCATACCCGTTTGTAATGTCAGCACATGCTACAAGAAAATGTGACTAGCAGAATTCCTTGGCATATTATTGCTCTGCAGAAAAATTATGCAAATTGCATTTTAATTATTCTGCTAAACCATAGTACTTGATACTTCTAAGATATTTCAGGTGGGACGCAGGGCACGCTTTCTGCACACGTTTTTATGAGGGACCTTGAATGTGTGGGAGTAATTTGTTGCTCTGTCATCAAGAGTTGTTTGGCTTGCTGGAGATGTAGGCGTAGCCTCAGGAGTCAGTGGAGTCGAGCGATCGTTCCTCCAGCATTGTAAAATGATGATCGAGAGACAAACACAGGTCCAGTGTTTTTAATTCTCTTTAAATATAAAAGCTCTCAATTATATATCTGAGGTGCTGCATTTTACCCCTCCAGTTCCTAAGCAACAGCTATTTTCAGATTGAGTGCGTCTGGTGTTGTCTACCTACTTCAGCCTTTTACGAGGTGGCTCGTCAGTGAAAGCTGGGCTGTTCACTGTCTCCACTGGTTCCCTTTGTCGTGGCATTGTAAGGAGACAGATGCTTTAGGGAAACGAGAGAAGCTTCGGTGTAACCAGCCTCGACCTTGCAGCTCTCAAAAACTTGTGTGCATCGGGGAGCTCTGCCATCTACAATGAAGCACAGGAGTCAGAAATAAGGTTCTTGACACTGGTTTGGGAGAAGCCTTTTTCTCAAGTCTGGAAAAGCATCTAGAGCAGATTCAAAGCCATGAGTCGGAAATCTCTGTACTTGCTGAAGCGCAGGTGGGAGTCAATTCCCGCTACTGACCAGGTACGGTGCTTTGGTGAATCTGTCATGTCTCTGTGTGCCTTTGCAGTGCCACTGTAAAGAGATTGATATTGATTTAATGGGGGTGGTTAGGGACCTCTGCATACAGAGAGAACCAGCTGATCATTACTTGTCATTTCCATGATGAATACTGCAAAATAGTCATAAAGCTCATTTTGCAGGAACGTGTGCTTGTGAATGTGGAGATGCCATGACAGTCCACTAATGCAGATGTCTTTAACCAACAGAATCTCCCTGTCTCAAAAATGAGACTTTTCTAAAGGCTTTAGGAATGTTTTAAACTGAGTGGCTAAGGAAAAGTGTAGCCTACTGTTGCATGCCCTTGCTGCATTTCATATCCTACATATATGTATTGTATTGCATATACATACATTGGCAGAACCTCAGCATTTTCAGGATCATCTTGGTTGATGTGTCATTGCAAGTACATTAACAAGGATGAGAGTAAAGCAGATGTAAACAGAAAATAGGTAAACATCTGGTGGGCAAAGCAGATGTAAAAATTGTAGGATGCTGTTTGGAGCAAGCATTGTCACTGTGAGTAGGACTAAAATGCGATGAATGGGAGTACGATTAGTATATTTCCTACTTCTTGCTCCAGGCACTCCAGGATTCTTTGAATTTTTTTTTCAATATCTTACTTGGTATGTAAAGACACTAAAAAAAATAAATCTAGAAATAATATTGAAAGGAAAGTGTAGGTGTTTGCTTAATACATGTTTCAACTCAGCTTTCTGTTTATAAAACGGTTGACTATGAAGAATTGCCCTTATCAGTGAGAAAGAGGACATTCAGGAGAAAATTCTTCAACAGAAAGGATGGATGTCAAAACTGTTCACAGATTTCGAGAAGGATAATCCTGTACACTTTTTATTGAGAGGGGGAAGGGCAGGGCAGATTACATGCCATATTTTATAGAATTGTAGATTTTAAAGCTAAATTGGACCACTGTGAGCATCTAGAGATCTCATATCTATTGTTAGTCAAAAAATAGTATGCCACGTCATAATTCACAATAAAAGAATAAGGCATAGTTGATTAATACCTTTTCATTGTATTGAGATGGAATTGAATTGATTCAGTTCACTCAGACATTCTAAAATCTTTTGGTAAAAGATGGGTAAATAAATGCTCCCTTACAAAGTGAGTCATTTGTTACCTTGTTTCTATTAAGAAGATGTAGGGGCACTAATGTTGCCTTGGAGAAAAGCTGTAATTCAGCCTCAGTTTTCCAGTGTTTCCTTTTCCTTGTGATCAATCTAACCCTAATGTTGCATTGCATCATACTCTGTCTGGGAAAAATACGTATTCCTTAGCCAGGTGTGAGGTGTGCTTGACTGCACTGAGCTGTGTATCCATTCCATCATCACTCCCTCAACACTTCTGGAGGGTTTTAAAAGAGGAAAGGGAATTTCTGTGACCCACCTACCACTCTGGGAGAGTGAGGCTCAGTAAGTGATGCACGTAGATGGGATGGACTTGAGCATAGTGGGAATCTGTATGGATTGACCGAAGGTAAACTAAGGGAGGGAAAATGATGTTTGGCTTCAGACACACCGATATTTGCCTGGCTGTTCATATTGCTCCTTACACTGGCTGGCACAAGTGGACTGGGGCTGCTCTGTTGGTCTCTCCTCCCTCCTTGCTCAACAGTGCCTCGTAGGAAAATGCAGTTACTGGGCAAGAGGACAACCCCAAAAAGGCAACTTCTTGAGTATTTTAGTCTGATCCTGTTCACAAGCTATTCTATAAAACATCTGCCTTTTGGTGCAAATTCATTCTTTAGTCCTTAAAGGAATGCACTAGCTTACTATGTTGTAGGTTAACATTGAGGAAATTATTTCACATCTGGGTAGGTATGTAGCAACATTGTAGGTTACTTCACTGTGCAGAGTAGATAAAAGGTATTTATGTTAACAAATGACAAAACCTTTCCAATCTGGTTTACTGCATTGGGACTTCAGGGGAAAAAAAAAAAAAAAAAAAAAAGAGGGAAATTAAATGGAATTCGGAAGGTGGGATTTTTGGCGTGATCTTGTTTGTAGTTTAAAATAGTATGTCAGAGCTGAATTTTAGGAACACGGCAGCTGTAAGTCCACAATGAAGTCTGATACTTTATTTGAACACACTTTCTGTCTTTTAAAAGTCAATAAGTGATTTTTATTCCCCATCTTACATACTTTCCATCAAATCAAATTACACCCAGAATCATTTAGGCAAGGGCAAGGAGGCTGAGAAGTAAGTGTAGATGCAAAACAAGAGTAATTATTGTTTATAGACAATATTATTGAGGACTGTTGATTTTTTGGAGCTAGATTGTTATACAACTTTATTTTTGATCCTTTGAGAACCATTTATGCTAACAGACACTACATCCCAGAAGTTTCCATGGTTCCCAGGGTCTGCTATGACACAGAAATGTTTTGCTTGATGTTTTGCATTTTGTGTGTGTGAAAGAGTGAGGAAAGTGGATTTCAGTGTGAAACCTGAATTGGATCTTTTTGGTTTCAACTGATGAGAAATGTCTGATCTAGCTATATATTTTCATATGTGGAAGAGTTTTATCCTGTGAGTGTTTTTCATGGGTAAATTGAAGCAAAATGGTGATGAATTAAATGTTGTATATTAGTCTCTATTCAACATATGGTAGTCTCCTAGTGCTTGAATCTTGAATGGCTTTCTTAATGATTACCTTTATAGACCTAAGGGAAGAATTTATGAATGTTTTTCTTTCTTGTCCATCCAGCAGTTCAGATTGCCTGAAAGTCTTTCCTGAAGTTTAAGTACAGGTTTGGGGGGAATTCTCTGTTGTTTTTATTTGGTGTATGTGCCTGAGGATGTTGTTTCTTAAACTGATCCTAATTTTTTCCCCAAGAGCTGCAACTGAGAATGATTTCACTGAATGGATATGGATTTAAAATATTGTGATAACCAGATGAGCCAGAGATGTTAAATATTTGCTGCAATGCTGTTGAGTATTTCTCTCTGCCTGAAATTCCCTGTAGATTTTATGAGCCTTTCATGAACCTTTGAGCACAAAGTGTATTTGACACTGGTCCTAATACAGGAAAAATCTTCACACACTATCCCATGATGGAAACTTTCAATTGTTTCATTGATAACTGTGAAATTTAAAGACAGGAACTAGACTTATACAATGGTGTAAAAATCTCATAACCAATAAATGCTGTAGGGATTTATATAGTGTAGATAGTTAAAAGGAATATACTATTCAGATAAATAAATGCAGTAATATTTCTTCAGCTAGAAATGCATTCTTATAGCAGTGTAAGCAATGGTAATGCTTTCTGTACCACTAAGTTACCAGTTTAGATTGTGATGGATTAGTGTAAAGCCCATGAAGTGATGCTTCTCTTAGCTGCCAGTGTTTTGCAGCACAGCTATGCCTGAGGCAGTTTGCCTATACAGTGCAGTATCCTGTTCCTTACCACTGCTATGGCGGATTGGAGAAACTCCCAGAGCCTACAACCCATGCAAGGTGCTAAACAGCAAATAAACTGATCCCAAAATGACTTGAGTCATAACTATGAAATGATAAATCAAGGGACTTTCTGAGAAAGAGTTTGATATACCATTACATCATGCAGCCCACCATATTTTCAGTGTGTTCGTGTATAAAGTAATTCTGATGGATTAAAGCTGCTGGAAAGAAATGGACAAGGTTCACTCTGTCAGGAGTGGGAACTGTGTTTTTACTTCTTTTTTTTCTTTTTTACTTTTTTTATTAATGGCTCACCTCAGCCACAGGTTTTTCTGCTGTTTACATCTTGTCTTTCTACCCTGAATGGTCCTCACCTTCCATGGAGAAGGGGATGAAGGAATGGTTATGGGCAAGGAGGCCTCTAAACAGTCGCTGTGGGACTGGGTCTCCCTGGCTCACAGCTTGCTTGCAGGTTAGGAAAATGTGCAACAGAGCCAGGGGCAGCAGGAGCCAAGAAGTTCTTTCTCTTTTCAAGTGCCTGTGCTGGTGGGCTGTGCCTAGATATTCTTTTTGCACAACCTGTCTGCCAGGTAGGTTATGGTATATGGTGGGAGCCATCCTCCCCGTGGCATCACCACTGCCACAACATCTCTTGAGGAGTTTTCAGTGGCAGCAGAATGGTGAATATAGACAGCCATGGAGAGGCAAAGGAAGTCAAGGCAGAGGTCCTGCACTACCTTATATTATCGCATTTACTTAGAAGAAGTCTGTGCTAGCTGTCCATCAGATGGGCTGCAGAAGCAGCAGGATGACTGACCACAGGAGGTCCCAGCTCCCCTCACACCTCCAGCTTATACATGCACCCAGGTGTTACAGCCTTAATAGCTCATCTCTCCCCCTACTCTCACACTAGACAGGCCCATGGGGAATACATGCCTGAAGCAGGAGTTCCTGCTGGGACGTGTCACAGCAGTGAGCCTTGTATCTAATTCAATCCCTCTTATTTTACCTAAAAACAGTTTACCAAAAAAAAAAAAAAAGTTTCCTGTTAAGATGTTTTTGTGGTTTTCCACAGCTATTCATTGTTAATAAAACCTTACATTATCCTTTCATTCAGCAGACAAGATTTCAAAGCTTTAGTGGCAGAGCAGAGATTTGTGGAGTTTGGGATGTTATGAGAAAGAGGCCTCACGGGAAGGTTGTGGGTTGTTTGGAATATGGAGCTGTGGCTGGGGGAGGAGAGTTGCTTTTGCACAGCAGGAAAGGTGCAGAAAGCTGAGGCTTGGATTAAGAAATGATCTATGAAATACTTCCTTGCTTTCTAATGAACCAAATGAATGATGTAGAGCAGAAAGCTATCTCAGAAATAACCTGCCGCAGATTTGGCCTTGCTTCTCCTAGAAGGGAGGAGCTGAGCCACACACACTAAGCTGTGACTGTGGGGCCGTTTCTGTTTGTCCCCTCAGGCTTTCTACCCTGCTGCTCTTGAGGAAGGTGCAGAAGGGGAACAGGTTGGTAATAACTTGTTGGCTTTGGCCAGGCAAGAGCTGGGGTGGGGAGTCTCAGCGCTGTACGTCACTGCATGCTGGCAAATGGCAATAAAATATCCACAGCAATTCACAAAAGCCTGAAGGGTGATAAAGAAATTGCAGTAAGTGTTGATGCAGGGCCATGACAGGCTAGAAGCCAGGGGGATAGGAGGCAAGAACTGTCACACTGGCAGTTGTGACACAGATGTGGGCAAATCTTCCATATCCATCATCTGTAGGACAGAGAAAAATCTTTAAAATGGTTTCAGACCTCCTGTGAATTCCCCTCTCTGTCTTAAAATGATTGGCACTAGGATAGGAGTGGACTGGAAGCTCGAAAATGACAGTCACTCTATCATGTCAGTTTTCTTCATAGCTAAGCAGGAGCTCAACTTGAATTTCCAGAAATGTTGCATTTCTTCTTGAATACCTTTCCCCAGCCTTAATCCCCCAGGTTTGTAGTGTGAGCCCTTGTGCTAGTCAGGCAGTCCAGTTGTGTGGCATACAACAGAAGCCTGCTGACAATATTCAAATTGTATTTTACTTTATTCAGTGAGCACATTCCAGTTCAGGGACGCTGCAATTTGTAGTATCGTAGCCGTGCTGCAGATCAGTACAGTTTGGAAAAGGAATCAGCATTGAAATGAAAAGAGCAGCCTGGTGAAATGATTCTTTGAAGCAGCATGGTAGGAAAATAAGCGGTTAAGTATGGTGCCATTTGACTGAGTATTTTGAAAAGCATATATAGTGGAAGAAGCTGATACACTGTTTTTGGTTTGGTTTGGGATTTTTTTGCCAGGCTTTGCCTTAGACAGGAGAGTGTATGTCCACTTGTGTGGTGCAGATATAAATTGACTGCAGCAATTGAATTGAGAAGATGAGATTGTGAACTGTCGTCATTTGGAGCAGAGGAAGCAGATCTTTTTCTCCCTGGGGTGTTCAGACTCCTGAAATAACCCTTAATCTCCCAGCTCCTTAATTTCTCTTGTCACAACAGTGTTTCTGGCAATTTTCATTATTTCATTTTTAGCATTTTTCACAATTTTGGTAATTTATTTGTTTGTTTTCAGATCCCTGTTTTTCATACAATATAAGTTTCTTGGCTATATCTTATATTTTTCAATTGTTTCTTTACAAAATTTAGAGGCTTTTGGTCTCCAGGTTAAGAGATTTTGTTCATGTGCTTTTTTTCCATTTAGTTTTCCAGTTGCAAATTCCTAGGAAAAATGCTTAGGGCATCAGTTATACTAGTTTGCTGGATTTAAGGGGATTTGAAATTTATTGGCATCTGACAGTTAAAGTTGCTGGTTACCTTTAAGACCCATAAAGAAACTTACAGACTTTCAGAGTGTTTAATCTGCTGAAATTCAAGTCCTCAAGCTAGAACTATGCTGCAGGTTTTCAGACTGTAAAGTCTTCAAATTGCCAAAATATGGGCATCTCTCTGTCAATCTCTGATACAAAAGCTACACTAAGAATATCCTGAGACCAGAGTGGTGCATCTCAAAGAGGTTAGTTGTTAATAATGAGTAAAACAGTGTCCCTTAGTCTCCTGGAAATGGCTATGCTGGATAAAATTTTCCAAATACAGACTAACTGTTGCAAGGGGAAACAGCAGCACAAATGTTTAAAGTTTTGAAAAAGCATTAAGCAACATGAAAACAGGGTCTTATGAAGGGAAGCAGTGGCCTACATAATAGTGCATGCTACAGCCAGCTTCCTTGCAATGGAAAAAAAACATCCCACATTAAAATTATGCAGCACTGGGGCTTTTCTGATTATAGACTTTTGCTTCTGACAACCATTAAAGGCTGAGAGTCGTGCCACAAGGTGTTCTCTTCGCTTCCAATAACACCTTAAATTTCTCTTACTGCATCTGTGTGTTTCAGGTATTTGTCACTTACCCAAACAAGTTTTGTAACACCATCATTGTAAAATTTTGGCTTCCGGTATTCAGAGATGAACCCAATTACGGAATGAACATGATTAATGCACTTAATTTTTTACTGAGCCAGGATTATGCCTAGGCTTCAACCAGTATGATTCCTCTCATATGTTAATAGTGGCATTGCTAGAGGATGTGGGCTGCTCAAACCTTCCTTTATAGAGTTTCCACAATGTCATTGGTGTTGGAAGATGTCTTTGTTATTGAGGACAAAATGAACCTATGATTTCACTCTGTAATGGAAACTTCATTTTAAAGACATTTTATTAATAATTAGTTTTGGTCTTTTTTTTTTTCCCTGTGCTTTGTGCCCATGTTGGGGAAGATATGTGTGCTGTAATTTCTGCTCTCTGGGATAGTTTTAAAGAATAAATAAGTGAAAGTATTTCCTATTGTTTCTTCCTTACAAGAACACGTGCTGAATTCTCTAGTAGCTCATTTTATGAGTTTCCCAGTGGAAAAGCTCACAGCTGATCAGCTCTGCTCTCAGCAGCAGATGTTCTTTTTCTTGACTTTAGTAGTAAGCCATAATTTTGTTCTGTGTCTGATGGATCAGTGTTCAAAATTTCAAAAAGAATTATTGGAGGAGCCTCCTGAGATTTTTGAGTAAGCTAGAGCTGGAGTAAATCTTAAAGCCAAGTCATAAAAAACACAATTTCTTGTTGGGTTGGATTTTACAGATCAAAAATTCATTGTGTAATGGGTCTGCATTGTTCCATTTTCAATTCCTGAATAACCTTGAATGTTACAAGAGCAGTAGGAATTCTTGCAGTCCATAAAGGGCTTCTGGAGATTATCAGGTCTTGAATCTAGAGTTCATAATTATTGAGTTGCTGGCCTTCATGCAGGAATAAAAAAAGCTACTTGTTATGCTGAATGGACAAGCCCTTAGAGGAGAGATAGAGGCATCAGTTGCTGAACTGCAAAAACGTAAAAAATAATAATTTATCTTGAAAAAGATATCTTTGTTAATAATCTGGATGATGGAAAGAGTGCACCCTTAGCAAATTTGTGGATGATACAGAACTGGGAGGAGTGGCTGCTACAGCAGGTGGCTGTGCTGCCTTTTCAGAGAGCTTGACAGGCTGGAGAAATGAGCCAACAGGAATCTTACTAAGTTCAGCATCAGGAGATGCAAAGTGCTCCCACACCTCGGGATAAATAACTGCAGGCACCAGTACAGACAAGGGACTGACTGGCTGGGGAACAGCTTGGTACAGAAGGACCTTGGGGGTCCCAGTGGACACCAAGCTGAATATGAGCCAGCAACATGTCCTTATGGCAAAGAAAGCCAGCAGCATCCTGGACTGCATTGGGCATTGCTGACAGGTGGGAGGTGGTGACGCTTCTACTCAACTCAGCACTGGTGAGACACATCTGGAGTGCTGGGTACAGCTCCCCAGTGCAAGAGGGACACAGAAATACTCATGTGTGTCCAACAAAGGACCACAAAAGGGATTAAGGGACTGGAGCATCTGCCAGGGGAGAAGAGACAGAAAGTGTGACTATTCAGCCTTGGAAAAAGAAGACTCAAGAGGATTTTATCAATCTGTATAAAAACCTGATGTGACAGAGTGAAGGAGATGGAGCCAGACTCTTCTCAGGAGTGCCCAGTCACTGGACAAGAGGCAATGGGTACAACCTGAAATACAGGAATTCCCACTTAAAAATAAGAAGGAACTTCCAAGCACTGGAACAGGTTACCCAGAGAGGTTGTGGAGTCTTCATCCTTGGAGATACTTTTTGTTTTCCCTATACCTCCCGCCACAAGTGCAGAAAATTAATGATGAGGGAAAAAAAGGCTCTAGATGGAGAAGAGGAGCCAGGAAAAAATCTTTCCAAACAGAGCTGGAGCAATATTTAAAACCAGCTACCAAGATAATAATTTAAAACATGTAATCCCATCTCAGACTACATGGATAGTATTTTGGTAGAAATCCAGATAACCTTTCTTTCTGTTTCCAGTAACTTTGCTTCTGAAGCACAAGAGCTTAATTCTCTAAAAATGAGAAGTACCATTGTACCACTATGAGAAAGTACAACTATTTTTCTTCTGGTATCTGACAGATGAACAATTTGAAATTTTCTGTCATGTATGGTTTTGAAAGTTCACTTGCTGTTCTCACATACGTGCCCTCAGCTTCAGAGTAAGCCCCACACATACAGGATTTTCAGTTTTCACATCCAGGCCAGGGGGGCTTGAATCTTAAAAGTTAGGTGATGGATATGATAGAAATGTGAAATGGCAATATATGCTTTTGTGTGATGTCATCAAAGACCACTTTTTATAGGTGTCTAAAATAATAGCTCTGTGCATATAGAGTTTGTGTTTTAGAACTCATGGAGGCTTTTCTGTGCTTGCTTCTTTTAAATTAACTGTTGGAGTTGAGTGAACAATCTGCAAATAATTATTTTATACTAAGTTCTTCATTAAGATACAGAAAAGGAGGGGGTCTTTGCTGACAAGAGAAACTGCAGTACTGCTTTCTATTCCTTGCAACTCTGTGGGATATGAAAGTGATGAATAGCTGAAGTCAATTATTAGGATCTTAAAGGACCAATGTTGCCTTTGAAACAGCTGCCTCAGAATGGTGATTGTTGCTGCATTTTGATGTGGTTGCATTCTCAGCACAGAAGCAGCCCCTGGACAAAATCACACTGTAGATTTTGACTCATTTCTTTCCTGATAGGAGTTGTGAAAGTGTATGATTGTACATGTGGTTTCTCTGTGGAGGTGCCACCTCCTGTCTTACAGACAGACATGAGATTTCTATTTTGAGCCACTACTACTGACAGTGGCATCGATGGTGGGTGGTGGAGCAGCACAAGCACAGTGTCTCCTTTGTCAAAGGACACAGTGCAGTTGGACAGTGGTACATCAAAAGTTCAGTTGTGATAACCCCCCCCGCCCCCAGCATGCTTAGGCTCATGCTGTACATTTTTTACTGACGAGCAAGTAGAGTATGGGAGAGGAGGAAACACAGAAACTGATGGAAGTTCCTTAAGGGGGAAGTCAATCTGTAAGGCACACTGTCTTGTCGTGTATCAGACACATTTTCTGGAGTAAATCTCTTAATCTCTTAAAGTGAAGTAGCCCTTTGGCTTTGGGACTGCACCTTTCTTTCAAGATCGTGATGCTCCTTCTCCGTCCCCCAACACTGAGTCTTAAACTTGGGAAGAAGAAACTGCAAAAGTTATGCAACTGGGTGGTAGATTCCTGAGATTCTCAAGGTCCTAGGGATGTGCTATTTTTGTTTCTGCAGGCATTTAAAAAAATGTACTTCCAACATTTTGTTTTGCAATTATTGTTGGAGGTCTGAAGTCCAGGAATTTTTAGCAAGTCCTCACCATAGGAGCTGAAAGAAACAAATCCAAGATATTTTAATATGCCACACATAGTTCTGTTTTTGCCAAAGGGAAGTGCTCTACTTAAATGTCAAGACAATATTAACAACAACTTACCCAAGTGAAATGATCTGGTAATCCCAGTCCAGTTTCTAATGATCAAGGGTCTTTCAATGAAAACCCTACCTCAGTTTTTCAATACTTGGGAGGCATTTATTTTATAATGGATATGGAACCTGCACTCTCCTTGTCACTTCAAGTCAGGCTTTTTGGAGTCCTTGTAGTAGGGCAGATGAACATTCCTTTGTCAGCATCTCCTGTGTGAAGGAACCACTTGTCATAGCAGTCACATAAAGGCACAGAGCAATTTCTGGGTCAGACTTTTCTTATGGTGTTATTTCAAAGTGCACCTCTTATCTGTCTTCAATTAGAAATTGGTGTGTCTTGATATCAACTGCCTTTACTATGGGGATAAATAATCAATACTATTTTAACTGATGCAGTTCTTCCCATCTTGGCGCTTCATTTCACTTGGAGGACTGCTCTCTGCATTTCTCTCACTTGCTTGATCATCCTTCCCAGTAATGCAAATACTTAAAATCTGTCCCATTCATATTCCCTGCCACTGGAGTAACACTGATGACAGCAAAGTACCTTTTAGGCCATTACAATGAAGCTGGAACTTAGTCATGTCTATAAGTTTCTCACACTGCCATAAAATTTTCTCTGTATGTTGATCATGGTACTGTTTTAATTGCCTTTTTTTGGTTGTTGTTTTTTTGTTGTTGTTGTTTGTTTGCTCATGAATATTATTAATATTTTTGCAGATATCAGTTCAGGGACCCCAGCATGACTACTTACTCCCATTCAACTGTGTTGCCTGCCCAGTCTTTTATGGATATTGGTTTTTACTACATCCAGACTGGCATCCCAGACATGTTTTCAGCTGATCAGGGTGTATGTCAGCACTTGATAACTTACCTTCACCTCCACATTCGATGTTTTCTTCTGTATGAGTGTCTTCAGAAAAGTTCAAATGCCTCTTTACTTTTTTAATCAACAAAATGTAGCATAGGGTACTATGCTTCTTCCTCATTCCCTTCTAAATTCCTCTCAGACTCTTTTGTATCATCTTTGGCTCTGTGTAGGCCCTTGAATCCAAACAAAGCTGGCACAGCTTTTTTTTTCCCCTTTTGCAACATATCTGATATGAAACTTTTCCCATCCACAAAATGGGGTGCAGGTTCTCCATATTTAAATCCCTGCAACACCCATTGCTTTGACCTGTACAAAAAAAAGCCTCTTTCAGTTCAGGAAAAAAAATCTTCAAATTGTTCTTTTTATCTTGTCCATCTGCTAGTACTTTTAACAATTTGATCTGCTCTTATCAGAGCCTACTGATACCTTTCAGGTTTTGTCCTGTATCTAAACTCAGCTGTTTCACTGTGCCATTTGATAGTTTCATAACCAGGACAATAAAAAAAAAAAAAGATTAGTCTCTTAAATTTCTTTATAACTTCATTTTGATGCTGATGGCCTTTAGTATTTGTTGTGGCTTTTTCTATTCAGAACATTTTCCCATTTTTGTTGCTATTATATTTTATAAGACAAATTTTATGGCCCTTATTATACTACAAACCTGTTACCTTACACAAGGATATTGTTAATTTACAAACCAAAAATTGGCCCTCTTAATACTATACTGATTATTATTGGTTTTTACTCAGGTGGCAGAAAATGTTCATCTCTGCAAGAGTACTTTCACAGAAACATCGTAACAGATGATGTGACCATATTTTTGCTGTTTTCCATGTGTTTTTTGGCTTGTCACCCAGAGAACATAGTGAATTTGGCATTGCTATTCCAACTTATAAAAATAAATTTTTTGCCACTTTATTTTATTTGTCTTCTTTCCATTAAAATGTCACTAATCAGTGAATTTTTATTATATTATGATTCATTAATGAGAATGAATGATTTAAAAGTACTGGAGTGGAGGGGGATTCAATTATAAAAAAAGTGTAGGTGATGAAAACTGAAAATCTGAGATTGGATAGCCACTGTGTCTAGGGGTATGCGAAATAGGCTTCCCTGTGTATAATGTGCTCTGGATGCCTTAGAAGAGTGTAACTTGATTTCTAAGTTCCTGGCAGCTGGAAATATTGCTCAGTGAGAATTGCCATCCAGGTGATGCCTCAATTTATGATGTCTGTGTGAGGATATTATATTAACATCGAGTGAGATTTTTGCATAAGGGCAAGAAAATGACTCACTGTCTTTTCCTTTTTGTCAGTATCTGGAATATGGTTGGTACCAAAGTATCCAGATTCCTTTTGTGGAGGTGGGAAGGGTATTGGGGAATAATAGCCCAGTTTGTGGGTTTCTGCTGCCACCACAGGAGCACTTGCTGTGTACTCAGTTCTCAAAGTGGCACTTGGCAGCGAACTGCCTTGTCCTGTGACAGTGAATTCATCTCTTCAGCTGTTTTGCTGCTCACAGGTTCACCCTCTGGGCTCAGTAATTGCCAGAAGACTTTTATGCTCTTTAACGTGGATGAACCTCTTTCAAGACCTCGACATCACCATTTGCCTCGTGTTGTTCCTTTCATGACTCTGTGCTTTAAGTTTTGAGGCCACATGCAAAGTTCTATGGTTTTCTCCTGAACTAACTTTCCTGCTGCAACAGATTAGGGTATGTTTGTTTTTTGCATGCTTCATGTTTGATGCACTGTAAAAGGAAGAAATAGGAGGGAATTGGCAGTATTCATATTTGAGTTTATGAGCAAGGACACTTTCAATGCTGCCTTCTGAGAGCAAGAGAGCACTATGTAATCCTTTCATAAACCTAGCCCAAGCTTTGTCTTACTGGTACATTTTCCCCTTCCCAAATTCTCCTTTAAGGTAAGGAAGAGTCTTGTTATATATATATATATATATATATATACCTGCTTATATTTTTGTCCATGCCATTTGTAACAGTCCAACATTATCCTGTAGCATAATACAAGCCTGCTCTCTAGGGTATTTTAAAGAGCATTCCTATCCCCTCTGAGCCATCAGTCTGCTGCATTAGATAGGGTTTGCTTTTTCTAGTCTATATGTTTTTTTTTCTTCCTTCCCCTAAAGGTTCTTTCCTGCATTTATTGCAGTTGAGTAGAATTCAACTTTTTGCATAAATTGAATATAAATTAATCTACGTAGGTATCTGATTAAAGGGAAGGCAATAAATCAAGTATAAAACTAATTTTTAATCCCTTTATAAAACTAAAGCCATTCAGATTCATAGAATCACAAAATCGTTTAGATTGGAAAAGACCTCTAAGGTCATCAAGCCAAACTGTCCACCTGGCACTGCCAAGCCCACCACTAAACCATGTTCCTAATTGCCACAGTCCCTGACATACAGGGCTGCCCCACTGCCCCTCCTTCTTTTTCCTGTCTCTTCTGAAGAGTTTTCCTGCTTCACAGTGGCTTCCAGCCCCTCCTGTTCGTTGTGCACACCATGTGCAGTAGTGTAGGTGCCCTTAGTGGACCTATGTTCCTGACATCTTTTGTAGGGAAGAAGCCTCAATTCCTGCATGACATTCTCAGGCACTTCCGTGGTTTCCAACACTTCAATAACCCTTGTGTTTTTGCTGCTGCATGGATCTCCATCCCCTAGCTCTACCAACACGCACATGGAAAGACCTCACTAGCACACCATCCGGCAAACATTGGTGTGCTATCTGCAGTTTTACAGAGATCCTGATTTTATCTTTCCCACTAGTTTAAAGCTCTTTCAGTGATCCCTGCTAAGTCTTGTGAAAAGATCCTTTTTCCCTTTTAAGAGAGGTGTATCCCATCTCTCACCAGCAGCCCTGGAGTTGTGTAAATGAACCTATGACCAAAAACCCCAAATCCTGCCAGTGACACCAAGGTATTGATCTGCTTCCTCTTCCTGTTTCTTCCCTCTTCTTTCCCTGCAACTGGAAGGATACAGATCACTACTTGTGCTCCTCAGCCCTTATCCAGTTGTCCCAATGCCCTGAAGTCTCTCTTGTTTGCCCTCAGTCTTCTTGCTCTGACTTTATCACTGCCTGCCTGGAAGATCAGAGGGCTCTACCAGGAGAGGAAGCTTTCTCTTCACATCTTTAACACTGGCCCCAGGGAGGCAGCAGACTTCACTAAAAGGTGGGTCTGCTCTCCATATTGGCCTTCTGTTCCTTCTCCTATGACACTGACCCATCTTTTCTTCTCTATGGAAGCAATTTTGATGCAGGGCATAGGTCAACTTCACCTTGATGACATCTCCAAGATAGACGAAATTTTGCTCTTGTTGTACATGCACCAGTTACTTGTATTCGTTCATGAATTGATTAGAAACATGGTCCTGACCATCTGAAATGAGAGTCTTTGAATTTGGTCTGGCTCTTACTGCTAGTCCCCAGGGGTATAACCATTAGCTGCAGTCTGAATTTTATCTGTTTCTATCACTCCACCCCTCATCCAGTATTTTTGTTATGATAAACCCAATGATATCCCCAGTGTCTTTGAACACCATCATCAGCAGTGTCTCTTGCTGACTGTACTTCTTGTGACGTGTCACTGCTAGGAATATTAATTATGGTCTTTCTTAAGATTGACCTGGCCTTTGAGAAACTCAATAAATGGTCCCTGCATACTGACACATCCTTATGCCAGATATGTATATAGATTATAATTAGCAAATAGAAAAGGGGTAAAAATTGGCAGAGGTATTGTACTTACCAGATTTGTGGTTTATGATTTAGTTTCAGAGAAAAGGGGGAGCAGAAAGAATTCCAGTCTTAGAGAACAAGAACTGAGCTTTCATGACTTTTTTGCTCCCTAGAGTTGTATTTCATTTAGTTATGTGAAAAAGTAGCTGAAGAAAAAGGCAGGAGGAATATTCCATCTTGCACAAGAGATCAGGAAAACAGAAGCCTTCTCCAGGGCAAATAGTCTCAGGATATGGAGTAAATTTCCAGTCATTTGTCTCTCCTCCCTGTATTACCTGATGTATTGGAGCAGTCAAAGAGGAATGCATTGCTTAAATGCAATCAAGAAATCAACTCTATTACTTAATTTTGACAACTTTGGTGTCAGTCTTGTAATCAGGAACTTTCCCCCATGCTTTGCTGAGATGTGCTTTGTTCTCTCTGTTTAGTGTTTAAAGGGAAGGCAAATAACACTTTCAAGTCTCAGCTGGTGAATGGCACAAACACTGATTGAAGTCAAATAATTGTAGTGCCTTGTAACCCAAAGCAAACTGGGAACCTGTGCTAGGAAGTGTTTTCCAGCAAGCCATGTGCGCTGATTTGGGAGCTGGTGATGTCAGATACAAAGTCCTCTTTTTGGCAGACATTCTCCAAGGCATTTCTGGCAGAGGCTCAGCAAGACAGTGTCAGCATTTGAGGCTTCTGTTGTGGGATTATTTCGTATTGTAACAGCCCATAGCATACACTTCAAGTATCTAAGAAAGGCTGTGAGATCCCATCCCTTTCTCAGCTGCCAGGGTTATCACATATTGTGAGACAAATCTAGCATTTGGGTGCAGCTTTTTCTTTCTTTCTGCTCAGCTGTCAGGCTGGAGTTTCTTCAGATTTGCAGTTTTCATAGTAATGTTTAAATAATTTATTTTTTGTAGGTATATGGATAGAATATATACGTAGGCATGTGGGAGGGATGTAGGTGTCTGCTGCATTTTAAAAGCCATCTTATGTAATGTAAAAAAAAAAAATATTTAAAAACCTGAAGAAATGTGTCATGTCTATGTTACAAAAGTTTTATTTCTGTTGTTTGTTATTTGGAACTGATCTATCAGACAAATCTGCTCTGGGCTGTTTGGTTCCAGGATGGACCATGAGGAAAGTGAAAGCAGCATCTGTGCAGAGCCTGTATTTTCAGCTCTGGAAATTACTTCCTGACCACGAAAAATGCCTGCACTCTTGGGTTTTAAAAACAATTCTTATTTGTTGTTCACTCCCTGATAATCAGTACTGTGGAGAAGTGCAGATAGGTCTGCAGCTCCAGATCTTCTGGCTCTCCAGTGAGTTGTATTACTCCTTTCTTGGTTTGAGTTTTCTGAGGAGTAATGGCTTTTGGAATTATTTTTTTTAAAGTGATTCACTTGTTGTTGATTGAATAATTTTATCATCTTTTAGAAGGCAAGGCAGAAAGTACTAATCCTAGGAAAGAACAACTCCCCTTATGGAGCACAGAATAAGTACTGATGAAAATCAGCTAGGCAGCACTCCTAGTGTAAATGTAATCATTTAGGTTTCAATGGTTTGCAATTACAGCGTAACCTAAATGGGTTGCTCTACAGGCAGAAAATCTAATTAAACCTAATGAGTCAGTAATTTATGTTTCACATTCTATATACACCCCAATTCCCTAATCCCTATCACTACTGTAAATCCACTAAGAGTCAGATGGACAACCAAGAGTAGGGGTGGGCTGGCCAGGCCAGGTAACCACTGACCTCATATTGAAGCCTTTCCCTCTCTACTTCACAGTCACAGCCAGCATTACCCCTCACGAATTCTGGTGGTCTTGTAAAGGAGTCTTGCCAGATTCAAAATACATTTGGATTTTATTTTGCTGTGAGACTTGGTTGAGAGTGGCCAAGAGGTTTCAGCTGTTTCAGGAGAAGGCTTCTGAGGGATAGACAGGAAGAGGAGTGCTACATAATTAACTTTACTGAGGTAAAATGCTGCCAATGCATAAACAGGGAATGGGATATGCCAGATATTTTGTGTCTATTAGTCTGTTATAAGTAACTGGTATATCCACTCAAGAATACTTAGTTGAGACTAGAGCATTTCTTAGCCTGCTAGGGTAATTTTTTTGGCTGCTGTGTTGCAGTCTGTTGATGCAGTAGGAGCATATATTACTTCCAGGAGTGCTCATTAGCTGTGGATTAGCATGTATATGTAATTAGCGTCCTGATTCCTTCCCTTATTGAATGTAAAATGAATAACATACCTGGCAGCATTCATGTAAAATACACAAATTAAAGAACAAGATCATAAGTTTTTCAGAAGTTTTGCACTTCCCAGCAGGAGAACGACTGAAAGAAGACATTTCTTTGATACAGACACATCATTAGTTGCTATCACAGCAGATACAAATTTCCTTTGACATTCCCACTGAAATTAGATCGCCTTCCCTTCCCCTGTTTTCAGATAATACTAATAAAATTACATCAACATTAAAAAGAACAAAAGGAAAATGACCACAGCAAAGAGACAAAACAGATTTCAAAGCTGATACCATCTATTCTGCTGTTTAAATGCTCTGAACCCCATATTGAACACAGTATGTCTTCTTATCTAAATTATTTTTAGAAATTATTTTAGAAATAGGACTGAAATATTTTCAAACTGTTTTCAAAGAGAAGTTGTGATCTGGCAGAAGTTCTAAACAATTAGACATCCATTGTTGTTGTGAGTTGTGTTTGGTTTTGGGGGAGGTGTCAGAGCATACTGGAAAGGTTTTCTGCATAGAGGGCAGAAGAATTTATTCTTCTGCCTCATTTTTTATCTCTTTCACCTCTGATTTGCTTAATCTACCTACAAAAGACAGTGACTAGTCACTACTTGAATTTTGGGGTGTGGGTTTATGGGGTTTTGAGTTGTTTTTATGTTTTGTCAAAGACTTCCAGAAAGTGTAAAATTTTGTGGTGAATAGAACTGAAGAATATATGCAGAGGGTGCAAAACAAATGTCTTTGAATCCAACTGGTACACTAGTAATTGTAAGATTAAAAGGTTCTTCTAGTGTGGCATCTTTGTTTCCTTCCTAACTTATCAAACTGAACCTGTTTTGAGAAGATACTGATTTTGGCAGAACACTGACGTGTAGACACAAACAAATTCACTTCGGGATTAGGGACAGTTCAGCCTATACTGAAGCAGGCAGATATCCTCAATAACGCATCCAATTTCTCATCTCAGCTGCCTTATCTGCTTCCAGTATTGAAGAATCTTTCCTGGTTTTCTCTGTACCACTCTACATCCCTCTGTAAGCATCATCATTAAACCACCCATCATCTGTGTTTTATGGAAAGTCAGTGACCTTGACTATCTGTGTCTGCTCAACTATTAACTTGCCTTTTGTATTTTCATTTTTTTCTCCTTCATCTATGAGGCAGCTGGGAAAAGATTACTTAAATACAACTCTTTACCTGTGAGAAAGACATGAGGTGCAGTAGGTGTAGTTCATAGAAGATAGAGCAAATTTTGTCTCCAGAGCAAATTTTGTCTCCAAAGCAAACAAAAAACCCATGCCAACACAGCTAAAAATCAAAAAAAGCAGCACAGTACGGCAGGGTAAGTGCAGTTTACAGAGAGACGAGGCTCTATCTGCTGTGGTACATCAAGAAGTAAGTGCTTGTAGGAGCTCCAGAGCAGCTGGGTTAGTAGGGACACAAGGTGAGGTGGCAGCAAGTCTGCTCAGGTGCTTCCAGTGCCTCCAGCTCAGACTCAGGAAACAGTGCAAACTCCATCCTTGTGTTCATTGACAAGCGCTTCCCTTCTTGCTTGAGATCAAAGCATCTTGTCTTCATGCTGTACAGAAATAGTTTGCTGCTGTGTCATGTGGAAATTCCACATCCCTAAACATCCCGTGCAGAAAACTGCACCAGGCCATTGTTTCCCTGCTCTGCTGGGGTGTCAGCTACTGCTCAGTGTGCAGCTCAGGGCACAGCACTGATGGGTCCTTGAAAAGTGGTCCTCACCCAACAGGTCTGCCTTCTCCTTCTGCTTTCTCTTGCGTGGATAGAAATAATCTTCTGGACAAGTGAACTAGATTTAATCCTGCCTGTAAACTATCACCAACACTGCCTCCATAGCCAGCTTCAGAGTGTTTATCACTGATGAAGCTGCGGGAGCAGAAAGAAAGCTGCCTTTGATTTACCAGTCTCAGATGATGTAGCAAAGATGTCAAGAAAAATATTTAAGGATCTGCAAACTGACCAGAGTTACTGAGTTTGTAGCAAACTAGAAATGGTATGATGTCGTTTTGGCACTGCTCCTTTTCCCGTGGTAGATATGTTGTAACCCTTTTTGGAAAGCATCTGTGTTTTGCATGTCAATGTGCTAATCAAGTTTAAGGTAAATGAAAACACAAAAGACTTAGTCATTGCTTCAGTACTTTTCTCAAAAAGCTCCGTTCCAGCTGCATGCACAAATACTTTTCTTGTATGTAAATCCTCTTTCTGTAACAGAATTGGTGAAGTACCAAATAATTTTCCTTAGGCTGGTTGTTGGTATAATTTTTCTTGCTGCACTGTTTCAGAGGGGGAGAAATGCCAAAGAGTTTGTGTGTTTGGATGTGTATGAGTCAGTGACTGAAAGCATGTTATATTCATCTCCTCATTTTCAGACTGGAGATATTGTGGCCCCCAGCAGGCATGACTCAGGTGAATCTGTGCCACTGTCAAAGTTACTCTGGTTTTTCATACCGAACCCTTTGCCACATCTGACTGCAGGACTCTTTGAAGTTACTGTGTAGTTTGTTTTTTAAAACATTTACACTATTTGCAGGCCTTCCTGTGATCTTCTCCCCCCAAAAAAGTAAATAAAAGACCCTTCTGAATTAGAAGGGGACTGAGACTAAGAAGGAGATAATGCTGAGAGAGGACACACTGTTTTGCAGAGGAGCCTGTATAGAAACGGAAGAGGAAAATGGAGACAGTATCTCCCCATTTCCTCTTCCTGCCAGTTCAGGATTCGTCTGTGTGGATTATCCTGTGCCACTCTCCAGTGAGGCACCAGTGGAAGTGAGCAGTGTAGCTGTTAGATGCCTTCCACCCCCTTCTTATTCTCTTAGCTTGAATTTAAATATTTTGATGGTTAATACACTTAAATTCAAACACAGATTTTAACAAGAAACCCAAGCTTGTGGGTTTCAGTGTAAATCATTAGAATGCCAAATAGCTGAGGTTAAATTTTTGAATGGTTGTTTATGCCAACAGTTTATAAGAGGGGAGGAAATAAACCTTTTCTGAACAGATTTCCTAACAGAAAGTGTGACTTAAGCCAACAGAAATGTGCAAATACATAACTTAGGGCCAAAACTGCCTTACATGAATTAGATATATTGTACACCAGACAGAAAGAAATCCAAACATTCACTTCAGCCCTCATTCTGTGTTGAGATTTGGGGGGGGGGGGGGGGGGGGGGG